>CABHPP010123916.1:0-33307 GCA_902168425.1 Peromyscus attwateri
TGAGAAGCAATCAGCAAGGTGATTAACATCCACTGTGCGGGTTCGGGTGTCCCTGGATCTTGTAGCTCCTCTTCTTGCGTTCACCCAGCTCTGTCGCAGCTCTCACCAGCAGGCCTGGGAAGACCGCGAGGGAAGGATCGATCCAAACTGCGGATTCCCGAGGAAGGCAGAGAAACTATGATGCTCTAGCCAGCTTTTCTTAACTTAAATTAATCCATCAATCTTTTGTCTCTAAGTTTTTTATCTTTCTCTCTTTCTATATACCTTTTTTGACCTCAACTGCATTCTTTATACCTGACATCTTCAATAATTTACAGTGTCTTCCTTCCCTCTGTCACCTCCCTATCTGAATAAATGACAAGCCAGTCTTTTAGTTGCTCAGGTCAAAAGGCTTTCAACCTTGATTTCTCTCAGCACAGCCCCTCATCTTACACCTTTCAAGCCTGTATTTACCCAACACCTCATTGAAACTGCCTGGCCAGTCTGCGTAAGCTCTAAACCCCTCTTCTAAACTTTATTGTTGTTTTATTTTTATTCCTAAGCACCTGTCCCTAATATAATGAACATACCCTTTACTTATGCATTTTATTTTTTTATTTAACTCCTCAATAGACTGCCAGCTTCGTAAGGTAAGAGATATTTGTTTGCTTATAAAGCCATTTCCCAGAACAGTCTGTAAAAGCTGGGGAGATGGCTGGGTAGATCAAGGTGTTTGTTGTGCAAATGAGAACTGAGTTCAGATCCCCTAAAACCCAGGGCACTTCTGTGGTGAGATGGGGGCTGAGACAGGAGCATCTCCAGAATCCTGTAGGCTAGCTAGCCTGGTACATGGAGCTGCAGCATGGTGGGGGTGAGGGCTGACAACTAAAGTTGTCCTCTGACCTCCGTTCACACGCGCGCGCGTGCACACACACACACACACACACACACACACACACACACACACACACAAGAAGGAACAGTGCCTGGCAGTGCTCGTTTGATAGGTAGGCCAAACACAGTAAGCATCCTTAACCTAAACACAATGTGAATTTTTTTTCCATTTATTCAAATGTTCATTTAATTAGTCACATTTATTTGGCACACAGGAATCTCACTTGTGGTTTTTGGGTACTGAAATGGGCCAGAACTATATATCAGCTGTGTCTTGGTACTGATAGTGAAGATGCAGAACCACAGTTGTTACCTAGTCTGAGATTGTTTAATATCTAGATTATTACATTATTTCTATTTTAAGTGATACTGGGTTCTAACATATGGCCATTTACTATCAATGACCAGTAGCTCAAGGAAGATAAGTAAATACTTAATTATGATGCTTGTTGTTAAAATGACACATGGAGTAGTGTGTGGAGCTAGGTGCAGTGTAGATGTTTAGGAGAGAAAGTCAAACCTGTTCCAAGCATAAGAACAAAAGGGGCCAGACGCCGACCTGCCTAGAGCAGAGGCTGCTGCCTTGCATTCCTGCACAGATGCAGTAGGTTTTAGTCACTGCTTTTGTTTCTCATCGCTGTGCCAGAACTCCTGATAAAGCGCAAGGAAGGTCTTTTTGGCTATGGTTTTTGCATTATAGCAGGAAAGGCATGACCAGCAGTTTGAGAGGCCTGGTCACTTGGCACCTGCAGTCAGGAAGGTGGGAGAAATCACCCTCCTGTGAGCAGAAAGCAAGCAATGAAGACACACAGAAGAGAGTATACATGTATTCAGTGGGAACTGGGCAAGGAGTGAAGAGCCAGGGTGGTCAGGACTGGAACAGGAGAGTAATGAATAAGAATGAGAAAAAAAGCAACTGGATTTGATGAGAGTAATCCCTAAAATCCTGTGTGAAGAATTGCCATTTTAGTAGAGCAGCTAGATACAGAGACAGTGTTTAGTAGCATTGTTCAGTCAAAGGGAGCTTCTTGTGGATGTCACAGCTACACACAGAGGATCTCTGGGATGTGCAGAGAACCATTGAACACTCCACTTCTCTTACCACCTTAGTCATTTTGAGGAATTTGGTGAAAACTGTTCATTTTAACTTATTTAATATCCATCAATTAACTGTGCTGACCATTTTCACTTTATCAGACACAAAAACTACTGCTGGACTCTTGGTTACTCCCCAGTCTAGTGCTACAGCAGTGTCTTAGTCAGTGCTGTTCTGTTGCTGTGGAGAGACACCATGATCACACAACTCTGATAAAGGAAAACAGTCAGTTGGGGCTGGCTCACAGTTTCAGAGGTTTGGTCCTTTGTCATCATGGCAGGAAACATGGCGGCATACAGGCAGACAGGTGCTGGAGAGGGGCTGAGAGTACTGTATCTATATTTGGATCCTCAGGCATCAGGAAGAAGGAGTAAGCCACTGGGTCTGGCTTGAACTTCTGAAACCTCAGAGCCCACCCTGTATGACATACTTCCTCCAACAAGGCCACACTTCCTGCAACAAGGCCACACTTCCTCCAACAAGGCCACACCTCCAATAATGCCACTCCCCGAGTCTATTGGGACCGTTTTCATGCAAACCATCACAAGCAGAACTATCTTTGTTCTTACTGTTCTTCATATCACCATAGTTAATGTTGTCTCTGTCACTTTGTCACTGTAGGAGACTAAAGATAAACTCAAAGAAACAACGTCAAAATTAACACAGGCAAAGGAAGAAGCTGATCAGATCCGGCAAAACTGTCAAGATATGATAAAAACATATCAGGTATGTTTCCTTTTTGAAAGACTAATTATTAGAACTCTGTTTTCACAGTCTTTCTATCTCTGCCAAATTTGAAGTGTATATGGATTTCTTAGGACAGTTAAGGTAACACGTAAGTTAGTTCCTGTGTTAAAGTACCTGCAGTTGAAGGCTGGGAAGCTAGCCCGGTGGGGAAAATGCTTGCCATGCAAGCATGAGGACCTGAGCACCCACATAGAAAGCTGGATACGGCAGCATGTATCTATAGCCTTGGCTTTGACGGGGTGAAGAGAGATGGGGCAGGCCAATCTGTGGAGCTCACTAGCCAGTCAGTTTGAGGTTGCATGATATCCTGTCTCAAAAATAAGGTGGAGTGGAGAGCAATTGAGGAAGAGACCTGCTGTCACCTCTGGCCTCCATGGGCCCACAGGCACACAATTGCACCACAATTGCACACAATTGCACCACATATGCAGCTCAGACTCATTAGAGATCTTTTCATCAAAAAAAAAAATCCTAGAAAATGTCAAGATAATGAAGCGAAGATATAGATAAAGATAAAGAGCGAAGAAATGCACAACTTAAAAGACACTCTTCTGTAATATGTTGTGAACCCAAAGTGCACTATTCTTGGTTCTGCAAAGTTAAAATTTAAAAAATCATTCAATGCATTCTTTAATTTTAGCTGCATAATCTACTGCACAATTCGTAAACTTGATTGCAAAGCTTTGTTCATTTTCAAAGTATAAATACTTTTCATTGTTTTCACATTAGGAATCAGAAGAAATTAAGTCAAATGAGCTTGATGCAAAGCTCAGAGTCACAAAAGGAGAACTTGAAAAACAAATGCAAGAAAAATCTGACCAGCTAGAGGTGAGGAGTTCAGTTCTTCTGTGTTGTATGATGAATATATGACAGGCAAGATTATGTAATGCAAAAGGAATGGGGTACTCATTACTGTCTGCATCTAAGGCTTTTTTAGAAGAAGCAGGTGAAAACCTGCTAGTGCTCATGTGTTGCATTAGGATTTGTGTCTCTTTTCCAGATGCATCATGCCAAAATAAAGGAACTGGAAGATCTGAAGAGGACATTTAAGGAGGGTATGGATGAGCTCCGGACTTTGAGAACAAAGGTAATCAAATCTTCAGGCCTAACTTAGAGTTGGGGTAAATATCTTTCACTTAGAATTTACTCTGATTTGTAAAGTGTTAGGGAAGGAGTATTTAGAAGTTCTTTAAAATAAAAGAACTCGGAAAAAATAGCATTTTCTTAGCAGTGCATGTTCGTCACTGGAAGTGCTTGCCATGCGTCCCTGTTGAAGCACACTTGCGGTGTCTGTACCTTACGCGTGGGCTTTGGAGCTAAGGACCGTAAAGCAGTTGGCAGGAAGGGTGGACCTTATGGTGGTGTCAGCACAAAACACTCTTTAAGACTGAGGATACTCTGGCTGTATTCATAGTAGGACGGATATCATTTTAGTTCCTGACATTAGTGAATCCCATGTGTGTAGTCTCTGTCGGAATGAAGGCCCTGTTAGTGTTGGTGTTACTGTTAGTGCTGTCTCCACATGGTAGAAGTAGGTCTGTGCCATGTGTGCCATGTCCTTCCCCATGTGTCCGCTCCCCACGGCTGGGACGGAAGGGAAGGAGATGGGGGGTCAGTAGAAGCAGAGCGACTTCATACCGTCTTCTCACCCGCACTGTAGCTGTGTCTCAGGCTGCTGTGTGTCCCTCCTGTCTGAGGTACTTCAGCTTGATTGTGATCATTTTATAGGCAAAATGTCTAGAAGATGAACGCTTAAGAACTGAAGACGAATTATCAAAATACAGGGAAATTATTAATCGTCAGAAAGCTGAAATTCAAAATTTACTGGACAAAGTGAAAATGACAGATCAGATCCAGGAGGAGCTTCAGAGGTATGAAATGAGCAGCAAGCTTTTCGTTTTGTCGCTAAGTACAACCACCATCAGTTCTTAAAAAACAGCTAGGAGCGCAGGTTGAGTCTCTCTAGTCGTACTGGAGTATAGTGTAATTAGCTTTAGTTCTTCTAGGAATAGCTGTCATTTAAATTTTGTAACAATATATTTGTTTTTCTGTTTAATGAATATAATTCCTATAATAGAGTTTTTCTAAAATGATAAAGAATATTACAGTTTTGAAAATAAGGAAACCATGATTTCTGTCATTACTAACTGCAGTCTCCATTTTTTTAGGGCATTTATTTTGGTAGTTTAGAATGGTACAATATTCCTGAGTAATAAAAGTGCTGTCTAGTTGCTCATAAAAATAATTTGAGGCAAGTGGTGGCGCATGCCTTTAATTCCAGCACTCTGAAGGCAGAGTTGGCAGTTCTTCAGTCTGTGTCTTTGACTCCTAGAAGTCAAATCAAAGTTTCTAGTTCCGGAACTGTCACAGGTGGGGTGAATTTAGTCCATCTGTCTTCAGCTTCACAGCTGTCACTCTTCTGAAAGGGAAATGTGAATCTGTGCCTAGATCTTTCACTTTGCATGTGTGTGGCTTGAGGTCAGAAACTGACATCATTTCTTGACGTCTCAGAATCAATTAAACTTGCAGCTAGAGTTTTTTTGGTCCCGCCTGGCCCACAGTCAGGACAAATCTCTCTCACCCGCCAGTTCCGCAGCCGCTCAGACCCAACCGAGTAAACACAGAGACTTACATTATTTAGAAACTGTATGGCCATGGCAGGCTTTTTGTTAATTGTTTTTATATCTTAAATTAACCCATTTTTATTTATAAGTTGTTACGTAGCTCGTGGCTTACCGGTATCTTAACATCTGTTTTTTATCATAGCAGCTGGCAGCGTCTCTCTGCCTCAGCCTTTTATTTTTTAAATTTTTCCTCTCTCCTTGTCCTGCCTATACTTTTTGTCTGGCTACTGGCCAGTCAGCTTTATTTATCAGTCAATCATCCACAACACAAATTTGATTCATGATATCATCTAGCAGAGCCTGGGTCAGGTTAAATTTGTGTTGTCTGTGCTGCCCATCTCCATGAAGAAGTGCTGTTCACCCTCCCAGTTGCCTTCCTTGACTAGGGTAGTGTGCCTGTGACCGGCCCTGCCCCCCTCAGGCCTCCTCATTCCTGAGTTGTTCTGCTTTCTCCCTCCTAGCCTGGGATCAGTTACAGGAAACAGGAGCTGTTGGTGCCTCTTCTTTCAGCTTCATGTGCTCAGTTCTGAGCTGCCGGCATTCACAACCATTCTCCCTGTCCTGGTGCAGGGGATGTTCCTCCTCTGATATTCCTTCCACTTCTGCTGTGGGTCCTGTGATTACTCCTTTATCTCTTGTTTGTCTACTGACTTTCTTTTATACATTGACAGGATTTTAAAAACTGTGTGTATATGCATGTTTACCTGCCTGTATGTGTGTGTGTTACATGCATGCCTGGTACCTTTGGAGGCCAGAAGAGAAAGTGAGGTCTCTGGAACTGGAGTTACAGATGGTCATGAGCCACTATGTAGGTGCTGCGAACCAAACCTGGGTCTTCTGCAAGACCCAGTGCTCTGAACCGCTGCTCCGTCTCTGCAGCCCCGTAAACGGAAGGCCTTTGAGAACACAGCCACAGTGCTCCATTGAGTTTTGTCTGTGGCTGTTTTCACAGTGCAGCGACAAAACACATTTGAGGCAGAGAGCCAAAAACAACAAAGCGTGGCTCAGAAGCCTGCCCGCCTGCCCAGTGTGTCACCACACTGCTGCCATTAGCCTGCTCACTAGAAAAGCTCTTTGGAAGCCTTGCTCACTTACCTTCACAGCTCTTCCCTCAACATAGGAGACTGTCGTGTTTGAATGGACGCATGACCACAAGTACCTCTGTAAAGCATTAAGTGAAAATTTCCACACCATTAACTTAATGTTTTTAATAGCTTACTTAATTTTTCTTCAATATAAACTTTGTTTTTTAGTGGTAAACAAGAAATTGAACATTTGAAGGAAGAAATGGAAAGCCTTAATTCTTTGATTAATGACCTACAGAAAGACATCGAAGGCAGCAGGAAAAGGGAGTCTGAGCTCCTGCTGTTCACGGAGAAGCTCACTAGTAAGAACGCACAGCTGCAATCTGAGTCCTGCTCTCTGCAGTCACAAGTGGACAGCCTCTCCTGCAGTGAAAGTCAGCTGCAAAGCCAGTGCGAGCACATGACACAGACCAACGCTCACTTGGTGAGTATAAGTCCTTCTTTTCCTCCTAATGGGCGTGTGCTGCACGTGGCTGTGCACCACGTAGTACAGAGCGGAGGCCAGCAGAGGGCGCAGTTCTGCCGTCCACTGGAAGAGCAGCAGTGCTCCTAACTACTGAGTCATCGCTCTTCAGCCCCTAGCGTCCGTTCTTAAAACAGCAGCAAGAAGCACAGTCATATCGGAGTATAGTGTAATTAGCTTTAGTTCTTCTAGGAATAGCTGTCTTTTAAATTTTGTAACAATATATTTGTTTTTCTGTTTAATGAATATAATTCCTATAATAGCGTTTTTCTAAAATGATAAAGAATATTACAGTTTTGAAAATAAGGAAACCATGATTTCTGTCATTACTAACTGCAGTCTCCATTTTTTAGGGCATTTATTTTAGTAGTTTAGAATGGTACAATATTCCTGAGTAATAAAAGTTCCGTCTAGTTGCTCATAAAAATAATTTGAGGCAAGTGGTGGCACATGCCTTTAATTCCAGCACTCTGAAGGCAGTGGCAGGTAGATCTCTGTGAGTTCAGGGACAGCCTTGTTTACAAAGTCAGTGCTCAGGCCAGCCAGGAATAGTGAGACCTTGTCTCAAAAAAAAGGAAACAAAGAAACTTGAGTCTTCTGAAAATTCAGAGACTTACCCTGAAGCTGTGTCCCACACAGGGTATCACCCCACCCTGTTGATGTTCCCTGAGCTGCTGGGTGAAGATGAGGAGGAGCTGTCACAGGAGGGTCTAGTCTCCCTTATAATTGTAAGGTTTTAAACTGAGCAATAATTGAAAAAAGAAAAATCAGTGCTTTTTAACCATATCGTACTTGCTGTTCAGGAGAGCAGATTGCTCAGAGAGGAGGAACTGCGGAAAGAGGAGGTCCAGAGTCTGCAGGCCGAGCTCTCCGCTATGCAGACAGAAGTAAAAGCCCTGAGCACCCAAGTGGAAGAACTGAAAGATGAGTTAGTAACACAGAGGCGCAAACACGCCTCCAATGTCAAGGATCTTAGCAAACAGCTTCAGCAAGGTACTCATGTCTTGCATGTTGAGCCCCAGAATGTGCCTGTGTGTGTCAGAGATCCGATGCAGGAGGCGCACTGGCTCTGTGTGCTCCTGCATGCATTCAGCTGTGTGGGGTTGGTTTTTCTCTTAGGCTCAGGTTTTGTCATCATCCTTGTGGCAATCTTTGTGACCTTACCTACCTAGTCTTCTGCCTCACCCTCCTCGGTGTTAGGAATAAAGGGATGTGCCACTGTGCCCAGCCTGTATATTCTTCTTCACTGTGTTAACATCCACAGACTAAACTACAAATACTCAGATGGCTAAACTTGCAATCCTGTGAGTAGTCTGCTTTCATGCTAAAGGCTGTTTTTTCACAAAGCCACAGGAGGTGAAAATCAGGAAAGTCCCTGTGGCCAGTTGGGAGAAGCTCAACCTTTTTACTTTGCATTCTGCTACCTGCAAAAGTTGTTTAAATGTGTTCCCCCCCCCCCCAAATTCATATATGCTAATGCATGCCTGTAATCCAGCAGGATCAAGTTCATCCTCATCTACATAGTTCAAGGCCAGCTGAATTCAGGTTTTTTGTTTTTCAGATTTATCTGTTTTTATGCCTGTGGGCATTTGGCCTGCACACTGTGCACCACATGCTTATCTGCTCCTCATAGACACCAGAGAGGGCATCGGATCCTCTGGGACTGGAGTTATGGAGGTCGTGTATAGGGTGAATCCTAATTGGTCTCAACAATAAAATCCCGGAGTCAGATATAGGGATAAATGCTGAAAGATCAGAGAGACAAAAGAGCAAGCCACAGCCACCACCTTTTACTTCACCAACTCCTCAGCATGAAAGGGGCTGAGCCCCTGTCTCCTCCCGCCTTATATTCCTCTCTCTGCCCAGCCATATCACTTCCTGTCTCCACCTCCCTAGTGCTGGGGGCATGAGATCCCAAATGCTGGGATCAAAGATGTGTGCCTCTATGGCTGGCTAGTGGCTTAGCTCCACACTCTGATCTTCAAGCAAGCTTTATTTGTTAGATCACAAACAAAATATCACCACAGTCATGAGCCACCATGTAGGTGCTGGGGATTGAACCTGGTCTTCTGGAAGAGCAGTCAGTTCTCTTAATCTCTGGTCCACGGCTCTCTCGACATGTTTTTTGCACATGTAACTGAAGGCAAATTTGGGAGAGATTTCTGATACTGAGAAGGATCTGAAAGTTCAAGTCATTGTAAGCAAAAGTGCTGCTCTCTCAGTTATCTTTGTTTTTCATTTAACCTGGACATTTCCAAAAGTCGTTTTATATGAATGGCATCCCCAGGGTTCTAAGATATGTCTCAAGGACATTGTCTTGTGGGCTAGGCCATTTTTGCCCAAGTGACTTTAGCAGTTAATGTCAGATGGCGTGAGCAAATGGCCATTGAAACTGTCACAAGTAATCCATTTATTTTTCTAACAGCACGGAGAAAATTAGACCAGACTGAGAATGGGAACTACGATAAAGAAGTTAGCAGCATGGGAAGCCGCTCTAGTTCGTCAGGTAAGAATGAGCTTAGTTGGTAGTTGTTTAAAAAATAGTCTTTTGCTGGGCGGTGGTGGCGCATGCCTTTAAACAGGCAGATCTCTGTGAGTTCGAGGCCAGCCTGGTCTGCAGAGTGAGATCCAGGACAGGCACCAAAACTACACAGAGAAACTCTGTCTCGAAAAACGAAAAATGAATAAATAAATAAACAAATAAATAAATAATAGTCTTTTAAGAAGTATTTATAGGCTTTGTTTCATTTTGAAACATAAAATAGAAGTTATATATAAGTATATTATGGAAAATGTACCTTATTAAAATATTCACATCCTGCTCTTTGCCAAGGTTCCAGGTTTGTCTTGGGCTCTGTCTGAGCCCTATTTTCTTTACCTGCCATGTTTGTATTCTGTGCAACACTTCTTTTAATTCTGAAATTTAGATTTGTATCTAGCCATATCTGGTATGTGGACTCTCTTACTTCCAAATTAACACCTAACAAGTGACAAAATGGCCATCCTTATGTAGCACCAGGTTTATACCTATAGTTCTCCTTTGGTATTCACAGGGGATGGTTCCAGAGCATGCAGTGGATACTAAAAACTTTTCTAAGATGGTGCAGTCTCTGTGTATCATCTATGCCATCCTCTCACAGACTTTAAATCATTTTGACATCACGTTTCTAGAGTGTGTAGAGAATATCTAGTGTCTAGCACAGTGAATGCTGAGGACATAATCTGTACATGTTTAGTGTAGACACTTTTTAAAAAGTATTTCCAATCTGGGGTTTGTTGAACCTATAGATGGGTATCTCCAACATATGGAGGAGACAATTGTGTGTCTGTTTTCATTCTCTTTTCTCTGTCTCTGCCTCTCTCCCTCTTGATCCTTCATTTTCTTTCTGTTGGAGTCTAAGAAGTGTGTGTTAGGGTCAAAGTCTCAGCAGCAGTTACCATAGTAACAGAACGTGTGAACAGAAAGTACCTGGTTCAAAATCACCCCTGGATCTTAAGTCCCAGCTGACCTCATTTTATTTGGTTGTGTAATGGGGCTAGGGTAACATTGCCTCAGGTCTGTAATACTGAGGAGGCCATTTGTGTTGGGGGAAGAGGCTCAGACGTGGATCTCCCATGGTCTGCTGGGATGCTGACATTTACAAAGTCTAGGTGTAGGGAGCACAGGCATTGAGTGCATTGTAGTAATGGCATCTAAATGGGGGTGACAATCCTGTGAGGTAAGTTATGTGTCCAAACACACTAGTAATGTGACTGTTGAGTGGATTTGAACAGTGGCACCTTCTCCCTCCCTTCCCCTCCCACACACGCCCCTTTGCCTCTCCTACCCCCCCCTCCCCCCCCCCCCCCGCTTTTTCCCCTCAATGTTCTTATCGTTTACTTTTTGCTATTCTTTATTTTTGAAGAGTTTTCTCTGTTCTCCATCTCGTTCCTGTGCGATGTAACAGACACTGCTGACCGCTGCTGTCGTCTGTGCTTTCACAAAAGAATGGCCTCCACAGGGAGCCCACTCTGTTCTTTGCCCAGCATTGGACCGTGCTCGTAGAATGGATGAGATGAGGGCCCCGTCACGCACTCTGACTGAGCTTGCTTTTCTGTCTTCAGGGTCACTTAACGCTCGCAGCAGTGCTGAAGACCGGTCTCCAGAGAACACCAGCTCCTCGGGGGCTGTGGACAACTTCCCGGAAGTGGACAAGGCCATGCTGATTGAGAGGATAGTGCGGCTGCAGAAAGCGCATGCCCGGAAGAATGAGAAGATAGAGTTCATGGAGGACCACATCAAACAACTGGTAGAAGAGATAAGGAAGAAAACCAAGTATGTACTACTGTGGTAGCACAGCCTGTGTTAGAGGACTGCCATTCGCGTGGCCTCAGAAACGGTGAAACGCTGATCTTTTCCATGGGGTTCACCATGTTATCCAGGCTGGCATTGCATTCCTAGGCTCACGTGATCCTTCCGCATCAGCTCCTTGAGTAGCTGGGACTATAGGCAAACAGCTCTGTGCCTGGCTTAGTAATTCCTACACATCTCGGGCTCCATCTATTTTGATCACCTGTTGTATTCTAGGTTTAGGGGATACAAAGATGAAAGACAACCAAATGTCTTCTTAAAGGGGGAACATCAGGGAGGAGAGGAGAGAGGGAGTGGAGGGGTAGAGGTTTTGCTTTTAACATACTAAAATAACTTGGGACTTTAAAAAAAAATGTATTTAGCTTTTAAAAGTGAATGACTCTAAAAGATATATGGAGTTTTGAGAGTTGTTTCCTACTGGTCAAAACCTAGTAGGGCAATAGTTGAGCTCCTCTTGGTGTAAGACACTGTACTTGGGACTAGTTAATCAGTTCCTTAGACCCAGTCATGCCCACTCAGCAGCAGAGTGGGTTCTCTGGATCTGTAAGACCAGCCCTTACCGCGAGGAACAGACCCCCAGCTACGCTCCAAACCCAGCTTGACTGAGCCACAGTCTGTGTGGCATCACATTCCTCTCACAAACATCACACTTAAGTAAGAGTTGTCTTCATATGCAAGTCTGCTCCTAAATCTTTTAAAGTTATTTTGAAGTAATTTTAGACCTATAGAAAATTTTGCTTGTAGATTTTAAAAGAAAGGGCAAAATAGAGTTTAATAGAAACTGTTAACAGAAATCAAACCAATAAAGTAATGACTAAAATATTTACGTACACGTAAGGAAAGAAACAGACAAGCTGTGTTTATATTTCTTTAAATACCATGATACAACAAAAAAGGGACAGGTTAGGAGACCATCTAGTAAGGAAAATTCTACACCAGCTTAGGTTATTGGCCTAACAGATGTATATTTTATGCTAATCATCTTTATGCTTGTGATTCATTGATTCCTACAATCCCAGTGTTTTTATTCTGCAAGCACACAGAGTATCATTTTGTTTTGCAGAATAATTCAGAGTTACATTTTACGAGAAGAATCAGGCACACTTTCTTCCGAAGCATCTGACTTTAACAAAGTGCATTTGAGTAGACGCGGTGGCATCATGGCATCCTTATACACATCCCACCCCGCTGACAGTGGGCTCACCCTGGAGCTCTCTCTGGAAATCAACCGAAAATTACAGGCTGTTTTGGAAGATACATTGCTAAAAAATATTACTCTGAAGGTATTTGTGTTTCTTATTCATTTACACTCAGTAAGGTGACAGAATGATGCCTCTTCCTAGTATCAGCCAGCACTGGGCTGTCTGCCTAACACAAGACATCATGTTACCCAGAGAGAAGGTCAGCCTCAGACTCTGAGGTGCATTTTAACTTCGTCGTGGATGGCTCTTGCCATGTGACTATAATTATAATTTTTTAGTATTACAGCATTTAAAGTGTATTTTGTGGCATTTTTTTTTTAAGCTGTTGTCTGACCCAACTTTTCTGTCTTTGCTATGCATGGGCCTTGATAGTAATAGATTTTTAAAAAATAGTATTAAATCTAAGTAATTATTGTGCATTAAAACTTGCTTTAGCTGCAGTGAAAAGATAATAACTTTGGGCCAGGTGTGGTATCACATGCCTTTAATCCCAGCATTTGGGAAGTAGAGGCAGGAGGAGTTCTGTAAGTTTGAGACCAGCCTGGTCTGTCTATATAGCGAGTTCCAGGACAGCCAGGACTATACAGAAAAACCTTGTCCCCCCCCCCCCAAAAAAAAATTAAATAAATAAATAAATAAAGGACAGGCCTATTTCACTAAAACATGTGTGTCTAGTCTAGTTTATCTTAGTACCAAGAACTAATCACCCAGTTCCACTGTTTAGGCAAAGGTAGTTTCCAGGGTACTTGTATTATACTCAGTACTTCTGTTTTCTCTTCCCCCACTTATTAAAGGAAAACCTGCAAACACTTGGAACAGAAATAGAACGCCTTATTAAGCACCAGCATGAACTGGAGCAGAGGACGAAGAAAACCTAACAAAAAGCTCTTGCCCAGTAGACAAACCAGAGCCGCAGAACAGCAGGTGCCACTGTCCAGTGTCCTGAAACAGCCCTTGCTTTGTGTCAACTAATCAAAAGTTCATTTTACTTCCCTGTGTAGAAGTGCCCTTTCATGAATGCATTGGTGTGTGTGCCGTAACTGTGAGCTCAATGAAGGCCATTTCTATGTGGTGCAGTTCAGCCACCTTGTCACTGACTCAACATCTAAT
Organism: Peromyscus attwateri; assembly: GCA_902168425.1. Taxonomy (NCBI): domain Eukaryota; kingdom Metazoa; phylum Chordata; class Mammalia; order Rodentia; family Cricetidae; genus Peromyscus; species Peromyscus attwateri. The sequence goes on from CABHPP010123916.1 coordinate 13,552, forward strand.
TTGCTTTTTGCCCTAAAGTGCTAAACATTAGTACAAGGGTTTTTAAAAAAAAACAAAAAACAAAAAACTTTGCCATAGTTCTTCCGTTAGTGAGTTCAGCCTTTGAAAAGTATTCATGAAAAGACAGGTGTTCTCCATCCGTTATTTCTGCAACACACAAAGACACCCAGAGAAATCATGAAGTTTTCAGTTTTGATCTGGGCACAGTGATCACCCTATAGTTCTAGCTACTTCGAAGGCTAAGGAGGATCTGGAGCTCATGAGTTCAAAGCCAGCCAGGGCAACATCTCACAACCCCATCACAATTAACCAGGATCACAGAGCAGCCTTGCGTTGTGCTGTAAGATGTATGTGAATGCTTAATTCTGGTTTTAACGACAACGAGACCGGAAAACTGGCTGTTGGTAACTAGCAGTGAGCAGGCACTGTTTGTCAGGGTTCCTTAGTTGTCATAGCTACGTTTTCACATTTGAGTTGTTTGAGTTACTAGTTGAGTTTTTTTACATCTTCAGTTACTTAAACTAAGAATTTAAACAATGTGTGTACTTAAAATTTTCCTGTGGACTTACTATATTTTAAAACGTGCAATGAATCTAATCATTAGAACAGGTAAATGAAGACTTTGAAACTGACATGCTTTAGTTTTACTGACATTGTACAGAAGTAAATGTAACGGGCTTAAGGCAGTGGTTCTCAACCTGTGGGTCGCAACCCTTTCACAGGGGTCACACATCAGATATTTACATTACAGTTCTTAACAATGGCAAAATTACAGTTATGAAGTAGCATCAAAAATAATTCTGTGGTTGGGGTCACCACAACATGAGGAACTTTATTAAAGGGTCGCAGCATTAGGAAGGGTAAGAACCACTGGGTTCAGGTGTTTCTGAAGACTGCATTCCCAAGAGAAGCCAGCACTTAGCACTGTTAACTTTTCATGTGTGCACCCATTCTTCATTCTTGATAGTTAATTAGGTAGCATAACGAAACACCGTTTCACCAAATGTGATGTTTCACTCTGTTATTTAAAACACAGTTATATCTTCATAGCCAAAGGAACTTTTAGCCAAATTGTTGTATCTTGTTGGATATCTACAGTGTTTAAGATGTATACTTAAATGTTGCCAATTGTTAGTACCAATGTTTTTGTCATTGAATTTTTCCTCACCTCCCAGAACCTAAACACTGCACTATGTTCAGACCATGTGTATCCTGGGGGACCTGGAGCATACCTGGCAAGCCTCTGTTTTGTGTTGGGCATTTTTCCCTTAAGGAACCTGAGCTTCGGGGATAGATACCTTTAAAGAATTGATGGGCTCGAGCTGGGCATAGTAATACGTGCCCAGAACGCCAGCACCTGGGAGGTCAGGAAGATTAGAGGCCAGCCTCAAGGACAAAGTGAGGTGGAGGCCAGCCTGGGCTACATGAAGCCCAGTTTTATAAAAAGAATTGTGTGGGCTCTAAAAATTTAGATCATGTCAATGCCCTTTTAATGTGTTTTAACATTTCCTTAAATCAACATTGATTATAAATGTAATTTACTAAATACTAAATGTCAGTATAGTGTCTTTTTGTGATATCTGTTGTTATCCAAACAATATCTCTTAGCTTCAGAGTGAAAAATGCATTCAAAGTTGTTTTATTTTTAAATAGTTGTAAAAAGTATTAGTCGTAATGTCTTGCTCTTTTTATTATTAATAATTTATTAGAATAAAAAATAAGAGGGTAAGTGCAATAAATTCTGAATTATTTGCCCATTTATTCCTAGACATACTGGAAGACTCCAAAGGTCTACATAGCGTAGGCAGTGTAGCTTCCCTGGTTCCTCAGGTGATATTGATTCATGAGTTACAGTGATTGGGTTTTTAATTCCAGGATACAAACATGCATAGCGGAGACCAAATAGTGGTAATGTCCACAGTATCCTCTACTGTGTGCTTTCAAGTGTATACACAGTCGGTACCGAACGGAACAAGTAGTTTTTATATTTATGCCACTGTATACTTACAGAACTTAATGAAATAATTGAAAAACATCATTACTAAAAGCCATACTTGGATCATACTACTTTCTTTTTCCTATTTGTGAGGCTTAAAAAGCTGGAAAAGTCTTGTTTTCTTTTTTGTTTGGCATCTCCTATGTCCTTTCATACATGGTCAGGACTGAGCAAAGTAATGTATAAAAATGTGTGTATCTGAGAGAACTTCTCCACTGATTTATAAACAGCTCCTACTGTGGATTTCTGAGGTCCTTCTACTGATTGACTATGTGGGGGAAAGAACCTGAGGACCCGGGGGTATTGTTGTGTTTGATCATTGTTAGTTCCAAATGTAAGTGACTATTTTAGTTATTTAATAATACTTTGGTATCCTTGGGCAAGAAACTGTGTGTGTCTGTGTCCATACACTTCCCCCATTTTCATTTGAAAGTGAGTACCTGTCACTCCTTTTTTTCCCCCATACCACTTGAGATTTTGAGCCTGTTAAAACAGTCTCAAGGATTGAACATGGTGAGTTTGGACAGAATGAACAATTGGTGGTGGTTTGGTTTTGTTCTACATAACCATTTAAAATGACTCAATCAGGCTACACATGTCATTTATTCATTTAAGAAATACATACCCTACAGGTATGGTGGCCATCGCTTTCCAGTCCCTTGGGACTTGCGGTCTCATGACAGCAGCAGCACGGGTCCTCAGCTCTTTATTCCTGGGCTGAGGAGAGAGTTAATCGACTTACACAGGTAGATGGCCTGAAAGTCCCAGGCTGGCCTGGAGCACTGGCCTGGGGAGCATTTCGAGCACATTGCTGTTTTCATGGTGCTTCTGCACATCTCCTAATGTGGTAAGGGGAAACCCGAAGACCATACGTGATGTTAGACCTTTACCATTGAGTAAATGCCTGACTGGTGTCTGCTTGATGTCCTGAAATGAACCCAATCGTGTTGTACACCCTTCCAAATTCTCTTTTACACCGGATGTTGATTATTTTCTAAATATTTTTACAAGAAAATTTAGGCAAAAATCTGAAAAAACAAACAAACAAACTCAGAAACTATTAATAATGTAAATGTGATAGTATGTTGCCCTGGTAAGGATATTTTTTATAATGTCATTCATGCCTTGGGACTATTGACTCTACTAATCTTTTTCAAGATTTTTTTTCCAGTGAGCAGTTCATTTTCACACTAATATTGTTCATCTTCAATAGTAGTTGGTGGCACTAGTGACCTGAAAATTGTCAAAGGTGAACAAGAGAAATAATTGAACAACAAACTGAGAACTTAGTTGCATATTGAAATGTATGTTTCTTCTTGAATGGACTCTTGAACCGCACAGGGCTGTCCTTTGTTACTTTGCTGTCTTCCCTTCCGAGTGTGTGGGCGTCTGCATTGTATAGATAGCCCTGGATTACACTGTGCATTCTGTAAATACTCTGTATAGAGCGATGCTCTTCAGGGGTCTGTGTACATTCTGTACTTATTAAATAAGCAATGCCTGTTTACCAAGCTGCATCTCAGTGGCATCTGTAGTGACTTACACATTTCACATGGCTAAACAAATTCTCCACCATTAACAAGACTCTTCCAAAATGGCTTGATTTTGGTTTTTAAACTAGACCGATTATTCTTGCTTTCCATATGTATCTTTATCCTCTCAAATATGATTGAAGTAAGGTAAGTTGATTGCCAGATTGCACTTTAAACTTAGATAGCAAAGCTGAGCATTTTATAGAAGATGTTAGTCCCACAGGCTAGAAAGTTTCCTACTGGGCTGGTAACCTTGTGGTACATTCTGATGTTTCACAAAGCTGTGGACCTTCTGTGCCCATGGTTTCCAGCTTCTTTAACAATAAAGAACCAATTTTGTGCTAAAATGGGGTTAATACGCAACAAGTATTTCACATCACTTGGTGTTACTTTGCATCTCTCTAGGGTTCTGGTGCCTCCTTTATGCCACATCACATAAACTGTGCATTCTTGGGAAGGTCCCCTGAAATTCAGATCTACAGAATACAGGTAATTGACAGTGATGGAAGCTTCCACAGTGTCCTCTATAGTTGCCTTCCAGAAACCAGTGGATATGTGCTCAAGACATGCTGCTTCTATCAGCTAGTCATCAGCTAACATTTAAGAAACAATTTGTATAAAACAAAACACCTCGATGGAAGGAAGTATGGGGGTTTTCCAGTCACCTTTCACTACCCAGGGGCCATGCTTTTTTACTGGACTGCCTATCCTTTGGCATGCCAGTTTCTAGATACAATAAACCAGGAACTACATTTGCTTCTGGAGAGACTGCACATCATATCTTTTTGTAGTTGTTGTCTTTAGTTCTAATGAAGACCATAAGGGCCAGGGTGGAAGGTGGGTCTGTGTTCAGCACCCTCCCGAGTCTCCTGTTTTAAGCACTGTCTGTCAAACTTGCTGACCAGTGACTTCCATAGACCCTGTGTTGTGAGCACCCCTTAAAATGCACAGCTCTGCTGCCCTTGCCATACATCTGTAGCTTTGGTGGCTAGTCACCTGGGTAGGATAAACTCAGTGCCCAGCTCCATGTCACCCTATAAGTCCCTTCTCTCACTCAGATGCCCATGCCAAAGCAGGTGTTTCTTTGAATTGCAACTAGCTTGTTCCTCAGTTTGGGGTTTGTTATGAATGTGAGCAGAGTGAAGGATTGCATGGGAGAGCTTGTGAGTGGAACAGGCTGGGAAAGGTCTGCTTCCAGCATCTCTTCCATCATAACTGGGATTCAGAAGCCACGTAAAGCATACTTGGCAGAGTGAGCACCTAAGAGCTAATTGCAACATAATAGATTTTTTTTTTTAAAGGTGTGCACTTGCCTGAAAACATTCTTTTAAAAAATGCATGGGTAAATAAATGCCTGCTAGGTTCCATGGCACCAACTTCAAACAAAACAGCGGGAGTTCCCTGTGCCTTCTGAGAATTGGATGATCCAATTTGAAAACTGTAATGCAAAAGGCTAGTCTTCAATTTAAGTGTTCATCCCGTGCAGCTGCAGAGCACACATGCTGCTTATGGTTTTAAAGAGTGAACCACAGTTCTGACACTGATACAACCCCTGTTTCAGAAAGAATACTTGAAACTCTTCTCTCCCATCCCTCAAAAGAGATAACACCCAAAACAGCTGCAGCAGAGTCTTGTACGCATGCTCCTTGTCTCCATTCACTATTTTCTTTCTCCTATTTAGATGGGCCTTTATTTATCAGGGCATTCAAACGGGAAAGAGGGAAGGGAAAAGGAGTTTCTTAATGTTAACAAAATGCTTTGTCACATTCATTCTATTTCCTCAGTGTTCTGGCTTGAATACAAAATGTAGATGTAACCAACCGTCTTATTAAATAAGAAACACAGAACCGATGTAAAGATAAAAGCCCAAGAGGTCAGAGCTAAGAGCCTTACCCGCCTGCTGCAGCTAGCTTCTTCAGCCAAGAGACCTCTCCGAAAGAGAGCTACTTCCTGTCTGTTTGTCTTTAAATAGAGTTTCTGTTCTGCCTTCTCATTGGTTGTAAACCCAACCACGTGACTGCCTCGTCACTGCCTGTCTGTACAGACCTCCAGACACACATTGGAGCGTGTGTCTCCAATGCTGGCTGTATCCTTGAACACACAGAGATCTACCTAGCTCTGCCTACCAAGTGCTGGGATTAAAGGCGTGCGCCTCCTTCAGCAAATCCTACCGGCGTACACCACCACAACTGGCTTTCGCTATGGCTTGCTAATAGCTCTGACCCCTAGGCAACTTTATTTATTAACATACAAATAAAATCACATTTCAGTACAAATAAAATACCACTATATTTCCCCTTTTCTATTTTAATAAAAAGAAAAAAGGTGAAAGGTTATAACTAACATAAGAAAAACTATATACAAAAGTACAATAACTATATACAATATATACAAGTGATGAATACCTAAACAATGTCTAGTCCATTTGTATTTGACAAATTCAGAGAAAATAATTCCATTATCTATCCTATTTTGGTAAGTCCAAAATGTACCTAATTTACTTTCTATCCTAACTAGTCTATCCTAACTATAACTAATCTTCAACTATAACTAATCTTCAGCTATAACTAACTAATCTTCAACTCCCTCAGAGACCCAAGAAGGAAATAATATTACCTAACAAAAATAAAAACAGGAAGTGCATGCAAGCAGCTTCCAAAAAAATTGTGAGTTGACAGAAACAGCCAGCCGCCTGGACAGTCACCTGAGGTTTCTCCGCAGTGTTGGGGCATCATCTTCAGCCTATAGGCTTAGCATATCTGACAGACTCATTTGTGAAGTAGGATGTATACAAGGTCAACAGTTCAACCTCACCTTGGGTGAGAGCAGTCCATGTACCAGAAACACCTGAATTCCACTAGTGTCATGTCATGATTCAGGATTTTAAATTCTGGAAATTGTTGATGGTTTTTTAATCCAGCTGTCCATTCTTCTTTACCGTGTATGTGTGGCTTCATCTCAGCATCCCGTTCTTCTCCACATCCCTCTATTAAATGCCAGTCTACTATTGAGAGGCGTGAGCTTAGTTACTCTTCAAGAATAACTGTTTCAGCTGCTGTTCCATTGCACATCAGAAGCCATCGGCCCACTGCCTGTTCAGCTGCCTTCGAAGGAAAGGGCACTGTACCTTTTCCGGATTGCAAAGGCCACTTCAGGGATGGTGCCATATTGTCCTGGCCTCAGAAGATGCCTTTTGATAAAGCCACACCACACTTGTTTTGGCAAGAATCAGTAGTCCTTTGTTTCATTTCTGTCTGTCCATTTTGTCCTGTTGTCAGCAGTTGATTCGAGGATACTTTGTTTTCCAGTGGCTAACATTTGCCACAATGAAAGTTAACTCCATATGCAGTTTCTTCAATGCCCATATTCTCTCTGAAGTAGATTGGTACTGCCAGGAGCCGACTTGTCTCATAGTCATAACAAAAAAGAAAAATTTTCTAAGTTATTAAAACATTTTAAATGCCATATTCTGTAGATCTCTGAAGGGTTTGAAGATGACCTGTCTATCTAAAATATATCTGCTCAATCTTGAAAACATACCTAATATGACAAGTTCTATTATAATGTCTAACTACTAATTTTCATTTCTTTATATCCTAATAGTTGGCAATAATAACATTCAAGGATCAGAAAATTGCATTACATTGTTAAATGAATGGTATAAGTACAATTAGAAATATACATATAATAATAAATATACATATAGCATTTTCTAACTATCAATTTCAATATATATAATTTGTATATAATATAAAACAATCCGATCCAATGTAAAGTATTTAAAACTAGTAATTGTCTTTTTCTTTTCTTTCTTTTTCTTTTCTTTCTTTCTTTCTTTCTTTTTTAAACAAGAACCTTAAATCTAACCTCCTTTGCTTAGCCCTTTTCCTAACCCTTGACAACAACTTGTAACCAACCCCCCTAATCAATGAAAATTATCCCAGACCCAAAACCCATTAAAAGACCAAAAAACCACCCACCCCACACCACCTCTTTGGGAATGTGGGCGTCGTATTCTTTTTTTTTTTTTTTTTTTTTTTTTTTTTTTTTGGTTTTTTCAAGACAGGGTTTCTCTGTGTAGCTTTGCGCCTTTCCTGGAACTTACTTGGTAGTCCAGGCTGGCCTCAAAGTCACAGAGATCCGCCTGCCTCTGCTTCCCGAGTGCTGGGATTAAAGGCGTGCCCCACCACTGCCCGGCGGGGTGTCGTATTCTTTAAAATTGCTTCCTGCTGGGTATGGGCGAAGGTATCTTTATCCTGAAAAGAAAAATTTTAGGTTAATTGTCAAATTCTAGGAAAGGTAACTATATCCTTCGTTATCCAGTCTGTGTATAATGCCAAAGTTCAGGATTTATCTCAAGTCCTTATTCAAGTAGTCTTGGAGACTGGATCATCTCAGCTAGCCCTCTCAAAATTGTTCTGAGCACTTTGTAGTTCAAAGCTGATCTGTAGATGATGTTTGTCAGCTTAGTGATGTTATTATTGTCCACGTGGAATTGTTGTTGTTGTGGGGCCCCATCTTCTTCCTGGAGACTTCAGTTGATGTTAGGCCTGGCCGTGAATTCCTGCAGAAAACTGATAAGAGACTTGAACACAAAGACATATATATGCAGCTAATTGAAGCCTTTTTTCTAGAATTAGTACTCTATATGACCATTCATATCTTAACAATGCATATATATCTATATATAAATCTTGTAAATTTTGATATAAAATTCATACTTTAAGAACAGTTTAAAGAATCAGAATAGAATCAAAGAGTTGAGATTAGTAATAGAATAGTCCCTTAATTAATTTGGGTTTTTTGGTGTTGAAGGATTGAAGGATCCATCCACTGAGAGCGCCACAAGATCCTGAGAGCTTTGACCTAATCAGTGGGTTGATCCATTGGTGGTGGTGGGAGGGGTGTGTAATTTAATAACATTGTGATGTGGAGGGCTTCCAGCAGGTCACTGGTGGAGTGGCGAAGCCTCTTGACAGGCAGGTAGGTCTTCCATGCACCTCTCTCCCCCAGTGTCACACCATCACACGGTGCCTTGCCACACCAGTCCCATGGCAAGGGAGACAGCTCGTTATGGACTGGAACCTTGGAAACGTAAAATAAATCATCTTTAAACTGTTGCAGGTATTTTGCAAAATAAACTAACCAGCATGGATGAGACTTCAGCTTAGGCGGAAGCAATTTGATTTCGAAGCTGTGGACTGGATGCCACCTGAAGTCCAGCTGGCAGCTCTTCACTGATAAGTCTTTCAGAAAAGATGTTTGTGATTCCTTAATTACAAGTCAAGCTAGAGACTTGTAATTAGTGATGAGTAGCAAAGTGGCTGAGCATTTCTGTTTACTTTTTAAAAAGGATTGTAGAAGATATGTTCCAAAGGCAGAGCTGGTTGGCCTGTGTGCCCATGTGCTGGGTGCATGGGGTAGGAAAAAGAAGGCGTGGCATGATTGAAGGGCTATTATGTTATTTAAAGGTGACTCTTGGGGTACTAGTGTTTGAACCTAGGGTATCACACAGGTGAGGTGCCACAATGCTGAACTGTGTATCCCTGACCCTGAGACTAGACTTACCGAGTTGCCCAGGCTGTTTTGAACTCACTGTACAGTCCTGGAGCCCTGGCCTAAGGTTGCCCTTTGGGAAAATTCTTTAAAGCCACTTTAGGAGACCAGGTTACATTGCATCTGATTTCCCCAGGCTAGCCCCACTTTTCAGAGATTCATTAACAGAAAAAGCTAAGTCTTAGAATATTAATATAGCTTCTGAATACGAGAAGTAGAAATGATGCTGGTTTGGAGGTGCGTGGGGTAGAGTTGTGTAGTGAATGTCAGGCTCAAATGTAAACAAGGTCCTCAGGGCCAGGACTCTGGGTTCCGGTGCAGCTGTCTGTCTGAAGCATGGTCCCCAAAAGTCACAGATTATCATCAAAGTTTCTATTATGTGTTTCATAGTTTACTCGATGCTACGTTTACATAGAAAGCAAAATAGCATGTAGGGCTATTCTGGTCAAAGATTAAATACAGCAGGCTGTACTGCTTTTGTGTTTTCAGAACGTTTTGTTTTTCCTTTGTGGTAATAAGGAGCACAGTTAAATTTAAAAGACAAACATACCAAGAGGGACAGGGACGTCCTAATGAACTGCTCTGAATGAGGCTCAGACCACCCTGTGAGATGAAAAGGACACTCCTGCCTCTCTCCCTGGAGTTCAGTCAGGGATGCTTTCTCCCCAAGTTAAAAGTTCTAACACCCCAACAAGTCATATTTAGATTGCTCCCCCCAACTGCAGCCAGAAAACCAACCATTTTGTTGCCTGTTGAACTCAGTAGAGTCCAAAGGTGAGCGGAGATTGAAGCAGTGGGGCTCAGTGTAGTTTTCCTGGCAGTCTGGACTATGGTAGGGCAGGTGCCACTTCAGCTTTGCTGTGGATACACCCATGCCTTGCTCCGATCCTAACTGTAGCACACACTCTTACCTGCCCCCATCTCCAGCCACAGCCATCAGAGAACACAGAGCTACGAAGTGTCCTAGATGTGGAAGACCCTGCCTTGCCACTACTGTGACCCCCTAGACAAGTCTCTGATCTCTCTGAGTTTTGATTTTCTCTTTGCAGATAGAAGATGATAAAGTTTGCCTGGCAGAGCAGTTCTGTAGTTTAAATAGGAGAATGTGTGGGAAAGAACTCAACTGTAACGTGGGTTTCTGACTAAGCTGAATCTCTGAAAACCAAAGATATGATTTGTTAAGTATTAAAAATGTTTAAGGGTGATATGCATGTGTCCTCTAAAACTTGTTTTGATGACATACTGTAGCATGAATCTTAAAAGTTCTCATTAATAAAATCAAACCCGGGGCCAGTTATTGGGGTGAAATGCTGGATGTTAGAGAAGCAGAACAAGCCACAGCTAACCTCACCTGGCCAATTCCTCAGCTGGTCTTGTTTCCTCAGACTGGAAGCCTCTGTGTCCTCATATCCAAATGGGTCTCAGTTGAACTGTGCTGCTAGAAGCCTGAAAGCTTAACCAGCCAAATGCTTCTAGTTTCTGGTCCTCACGCCTTATATATCTTTCTGCTTTCTACCACCACTCCCTGGGATTAAAGGTGTGTGTCACCATGCCTGGCCATTTCCAATGTGGCCTTGAACTCACAGAAATCCAGAGGGATTTCTACCTCTGGAATGCTAGGATTAAAGGTGTGAGTGCCATTTTCTAGCCTTTGTATCTAGTGGCTGTTCGGTCTCTGACCCCAGATAAGTTTATTAGGGTGCACAATATTTTGGGGAACACAATGCCACCACAACATACCCTTTATAAAACAACAAAAAACCACTGTGTGAGTGCCTCCATGTAGGTATATAGCAAAAAGGTTGTGGGTGAGGCATCCCAAGCCCACGGTGGTTTCCCCTGAGGACTAAGGGGCTTGTCTTTTACTTTATAATTGGTTTGCAAAACTATTCAAAGGGTACTTACACTCTTAATTAGATTTTTACTCTAACGATCATGTAGCATTCATGGCACAGTCCAAGCACATGATAAAAGGGAGAGTTGCTGTGGGATGGCCTGTATGTCAGATTGCTCTGATTGGTCAATAAATAAAACACTGATTGGCCAGTGGCCAGGCAGGAAGTATAGGCAGGACTAACAGAGAGGAGAAAGGAGAAAACAGGAAGGCGGAAGGAGACACTGCTAGCCGCCTCCATGACAAGCAGCATGTGAAGATGCCAGTAAGCCACAAGCCACGTGGCAAGGTATAGATTTATAGAAATGGATTAATTTAAGCTATAAGAACAGTTAGCAAGAAGCCTGCCACGGCCATACAGTTTGTAAGCAATATAAGTCTCTGTGTTTACTTGGTTGGGTCTGAGCGGCTGTGGGACTGGCAGGTGAGAGAGATTTGTCCTGACTGTGGGCCAGGCAGGAAAACTCTAGCTACAGAGAGTATACTTATTTACTGTCTGAAAAGATCCTGTTCAAATTTCTGATTCCCCTGGAAGAGACTAAGACTGGGAAGGAGTGTGAGAAGATGTCGCTGGGAGGGAGTAGCCTCCTTTCAGACCTATATGACCAGCTCTACTCTCTGACCGTGTTTGACTTCAGCAGCTACCTAGGCTGCAGGTGGATTGATGAGGCCACAACCTGGGAGATCCTGAGAATAGACACACTGGAAGAATGAAAATAGCTGGTGTATTCCCCTTCCCAAACCCCACCCCACTTTCTGAACATAACCATGTGTCAGCAAGGAAAGTGTCCAGATGGCTGGAGTTCTTTTCATTAGTTCTTTGAGAATTTTGTGCACTGTGTTTTAATCATATTCACCCCTCCCCATTCCTCCCAGATCTGCCTCCTCTTCCCTACCCACCCAACTTTGTGTCCAACCCCACCACCACCACCCATTAAGACCAATTTGTACAGCCTACATATTCTTGTATGTGTGGCCTTCTGGAGCACGATTGGCTAACTAGGGGCAGCATTCTTAAAATGGATTGTCCCTTCACCAGCAGCTAGCAATTGCTAAAAGCTCCCTGGCTAGGGCTGGAGCTTCCTGTTCACCTCCCCTCTCCATACTGGGGTTTGACCTGGCTTGAATTTGCACAGGGCAGCGTAGTATTGCAGAGGTGGTAACTGAGGATGTGTAGGGGAGAGTTAGGAATGGTCTTTGGCTAGAGCTGCATCTGCATCATGTTCCTGACCCAAAGCGATGGCATCTTTTTCTGTTGCCAACCTTTAACATGTTCAACAAGAAATAGTAAGGTGCATATGAATGGAGGGGACCTTCAGGAGTTAACTAATTAGAGGGCTGTGAACTGTCACACACCACCCAACTGAAAAACTGCTTCAATGCAATCTCTTACATAAAAGTCTCAACCATTCTAAAGTATTGGCAATCTGTTGGTTATTATATTAATATTTAATTTCAGGTGAGGGACAATTTTAAAATAGTTTAAGAAGTTATTTTGAAATATTTTCTTCCAAATAGAAGACTTTGTTTCTTCTAAACTTGGTTGACAAGCTAATTATCATTCTGTGTCAAATGGAATGCTTATTGGAGTCTCGTTCAGTTGCTAAAGGATGTACCGAGAAATTGTAAGCTGGAAACATCTGGTGCTTTCCACGGTTTGAGTGACATGTAGCTGACAGTGGGGACGAGGAGAGAATGTAAATAAGTGAACAGATGAGTAGACAGAAAATGAGTTGGGCCTACAAGGACCAGCCTAAAGGTGAGAGACTTCAGAGAGTGTAGCTAGCAAATCCAAACTTCTGTGAGCTATCCCCAGAATCCTTCAACCTTAGGGTTTCCTCAAAGACCAGGAGGGACAATGGAAGGCAGCATATGCCAGAGGTAAGTGATGATCTGTTGAGAGAAATGACACCCTATCTCAAAGAAATGGTGGAGTGACAGAACAAGAGTGCTTCTGGACATGTGGGAACTCCTCTGCTTTTTGCTGAGCAGTGAGACCAGTTCAGTGACTAATAACAAGAGTTGGTGGGCTCCCCTTAGAGACGTAGGAGACTGGAATTTCTGTGGTTTTGACCATATGACCTTCAGTGAGTGTGTAGCTCTTTCCTCCCAATTGAAACATCCTTCCTGGAGCCGAGTGCTAAGACTCAGGAAGAAAAACAAAACAAAAGTCTCACAAGTCCCAGGAAGCTCTCAAAGCTTACAGCGTTGCAAAGTCCCTTCCAAAGGTAGTGCACAGTAACAGTTGCAGGGAGAGAAGAAGCTCCCATAGGTTGGCTCAGCTGCTTGCAAGGTGTGTCAGGGCTCCAAGGAAGTGGCTTTCCTCCTGTATCACTGAGTCCTCCCATCACTGAAGTAGGCTTTGTGGTGAAGCAGTGGTCTGGCTCGCCCTTGCTCCTGGGAGTAACTCTAGTAAATTCACTGGCTTTCTGAGCTAAGCCTGGGTGCAGCTGTTTCTTTGGTCTAGACTCAGTGTTCGATCTGAAATAAACAGATGTTCTCACCACTGCTGTGAAAGTCACACACAGGTAGATTTTTTTTTTCCTTAAAGATTAGAAAAGAGTGACAACATTAGCTGATCGTGGTCTAGGTTCAATTTCACAGTCTCTCAGCGATGTACATAGGGCAGAGGCTGCACTTCCAGACCCATTGATCTACAGCTATAACAATGGAAATGCCCTGGGCCTGGACAGACAGGGACTATTTTAGATGACTTATATTAACTCATTTGGTGCTTACAACAGATAAATCCATTTTAGGCATGGACAAGCCAAGTAGAGTTCTGTAGAGTTCTTGGGGTCACCCTATTAGCTAGGCGACTAGCTGAAGAGTCAATCTGAACTCAGGCCTGCTGACTTTGAAGACTTGTGCTGACAAATGGTGACATCCATTGCTGGTCATCAGGCTCTGCAACCCTAACACAGCACCAGGCATAAAGAACATGCACTCTGCTTACAGTGGCTGTGATAAATCCAGTGTCCTCTTAAGCACTGTTTGTCAAAGCAGTTACGAGACCAAATTACACAGTGAAAAAAACAAAAACAAAAACAAAAACAAAAAAAAACAAGAGTAGGGTCTCTGTGTGGTCACATTTTTTCCTGGGTAGCTCAGATTAATTGGTTCAGCGTGATATAAAATTTACTCTGCAGGTCATTGCAAAAAAAAAAAATGCAGTGCCCACATTATTGTAAAATACAAAAATGACACGCATTTCTTGCCAGTGTGGTAGGAATGCTTTCTGCTTCTTGCCAGTTTTTCAGCAAGCAGGCTATCGAGTGGACACCTGCTCAGCAATGACAAAAACTGCCCTGGCAGTGGGCAGGGCCACAGCTGAGCTGGAGGGATGCAGAGTTTAGACATGCGTAGTAAAAAACTCTTGAAGGCTCTTGTGTATAGACTTTTAATCTCATGAATATATTTTTGTATTCTTAGAAACTCTGTTTTCTGTAATGAAAAGTTCCCTTAGAAATTTAGCTAGAATTCCAAAGATTTATAAAATATTTTTGTAGTTCGAGCCAATGTGAAGATTGAGTGAAGATCGAGTGAAGATTGAGCTTCAGTGTTCCTTGAGTACAAAAGAATTACAGTATCTCATTTTTAAATTCCATTACCTGTTATAAAGATACTACCTTAATAGACAAGATCCACACAAGGTTGGGCCCACCAGCACTGTCATGGAAGGAGAAAGGGCTCATGGGGCACATCTGCCCTGAGATTGACACAATTAATGTTGGCAGGGGAGGAGACTTTACAGCATGGAGGTTCTGCCTCTAGATAAGTCCACTGATGACGTTTCTGCCCCAGTGGCCCACATAGCACTTTTAGCCAGCAGGGACCAGGTTTCCAACTCAGTTCCAGCCTCAGTTCTGTATGTCTTGCAGCTAAAGCACAGTGTATGTCTTTGGGAACTGGGTCTTACCATCTAGTTATGGTGGGCAACCAAAAAAATGGCAATAGCCTTATGAGGTATTTCTTGTTTTATGGTGGGAGACCATACATATAAACAATTATGTGTGGTGGCATGCCTGTGTCGATTGTGTGTGTACAGTGTGTGTAAGTGTGTGAGTGCTGGCACTCAAGTGCTACAGAGAGCATACAGAGGGGACAACCTTCCATCTTGTTCAAGACAGGATCTCTGTTGTTTTTTCACCGCATATGCCAAGATATCTGGTTCTCCAGCTTCAGGAATTCTCTCTCCACCTCCCACCTCCCTGTAAAAATGCTCAGAATCACAGACACTCACACTGTGCATGCAGCATATGTGGTTCTGGGGATTCGAACTCAGGCCCTCTCACATGGCAAACATTTCTACCTACCTTCACCTGCATCCCAGCCCTGTTTCTAAGTTTTATTCTTTTGCAGCACTGAGGATCAAACCCAGGCTATAGACATACCTGTGCTCTATCACTGAGCAGCTGCGCCAACCCAAGACCAAACTTTTAAACAATTTGATCACCTGAAAAAGTAGATAAGTTCATTAAAATTCCACTGACGAAGGGCAGTATGAACTTGAAGGAAGCTGTGACCATATGCCTAAGAACGTTCTAGAATGTTCTAGAATCTGCCTGAGCAGAAATCCTGATTCCATCATTTGCTTGACCTTTGAAGGCCTTGATTTCCTCGTGTGCAAAGGATGGTTGTAGGAGATGCCTTCTGAGCAATGATCTGAGGGTTGTTACTGTCACATCGGAATGAGACAAGAACACAAAACACCTACAGACCCAATCACATAGTGCTGAATAAATGTTAGCTATTGTAAACACAGAGTTCAGAGCACCAGTGTGGAACGTGGCTCTCTGAGGGCAGCACAGGGTTCCAGGCAGGATGGAAGGCTGTAGTCAGATAAATAGCAAGATGTAACTGAAGTCTTTGCTTTCTCCTCAAACAATTCAGAGAGCAAGGCACAGAGAAAATACAGCATGGCATCTGTGGAATGCCTTGTCTCCAGGGTCAGAGAGGGCAAGGCTGTTTTTACATGTTTGTATGGCTTCTGTGCTGTGAGTCATACTTGGAGGAAGTTGTCACTTGTCACAGATTATCAAGACATATGTCCATGATAAAGTGACTCCTTACAGCATAGACTCCAAGTAAGTTCTGGTGAGTACTCCTTTCTCTGGTGGATGTCCTGGAACTTGCTCTGTAGACCAGGCTGGCCTCGAACTCAGAGATCCACCTACCTTTGCCTCCAGGGTGCACCACCACTGCCTGGGAGACTTTTAAATTTTAATTTGTGAGTGCACACAGTTGCCACAGAGTTTATGTGGAAGTCACAAGACCACTTGCTGAGAGTATGTTCTCTCCTACCATATGTTTCCAGGACTCAAACACAGGCTGCCAGCCTTTGTAGGAAGCACCCTCACTTGCTCAACCATCTCACTGGCCCTTGAGATGGCCATTTAAAACTTCAGTCTGAACTAAAGAAATAAGATAATGATAAATCTAGGTGCCCCAGCCCATGGGAGCTCCTAGAAGCTTCTCTGGGAGGGAAGTGTAGGCTGAGTGCCACTAGATGGCAGAGGAATGTCATTAAACCAGCCAATCGTCACAGTCCAGCCCTGGGAGTACCTTCAGTCTTATCGCCCAGCCTGTCTGCAGGATCCTCAGTTCTCTGTAATGTGAGCTGTGCTCCTTGTCTTCCAGAGTCAGGTGACAGACAGCCGTTAGAGGAGTCTTCAC
The DNA here is from genome assembly GCA_902168425.1 of Peromyscus attwateri. Lineage (NCBI taxonomy): Eukaryota > Metazoa > Chordata > Mammalia > Rodentia > Cricetidae > Peromyscus > Peromyscus attwateri. Next base: position 30,206 of record CABHPP010123916.1, read on the forward strand.
CCAGCTGCAGGTACTAGCTCGAACCAGTATAGTATATTATTTCACAATTGCCCAAACTCCTAACCCAGAAGACATTGAGAGCTTCCCGACCTTTGAGAGGTTTATGTTCTCCTCTCGGGAGGGGTGGGGGTTGACACTTGGAAGAAAGGACAACACGCTTGCAGTCGTTTTGCCAGAACCACTGTGAGTGACATCATCCTCCTGCCTCACCCCAGCCAGACCCACTTCTCAACCTTCCGACTCCAGGACCAGCAAGTGACCCTCCTGCTCTCTCAGTCTGTAGTTTCTTAATCTCAGAAATCATTCTTTTGAGGTATTAAACAGCATTCCAAAATTTGGGATGCTTTTAAAGGGTTTTACTTTTGATTGTTTGAAAGATAAGGCTCTGAGCCTAGCTGGAAGGGCTTTTTTTTGAAGTCTGAACTCTACAGCAGCTGTCTCCTATCTAGGAAGAAGAGTTCAGAATGGGAATTATCAAGCAGTCTGTAAACATAGAGGGAAAACAGCTGTTTTAATGTCATGTTACAACCAGTGGAACCAGCCAGGAGAGCAGGGTGTAGTCTGTAAAGGATTCATACAGACAACGTGAAGGAGCACATCAAAGCGGCAGGCATGCTTCTCACGCGATGCTGGAGGAAGGAACTGTCCCGTCTGGGAGCTTCTTCCTCCCACCTGTGGCCAAGGCCACTGTCAGTATAGGCCCCCTGCGGGGTGCTGACCAGTTTTCCGGCTGGCACAGATGCTATAGTCTCATCCCCTGAGGTGGTGGCTGGACGTTGTCTATCTACCCAGCCTCTGGGCGAATGACAGTCACCTTAACGGTGCTTCCCCAGGAGGAGGGAGCTCTCTTGCAAAGGACCTGCTTCTTGGGTTGGGGCGAGCGAGGGGGAGTGGAAGAGAAAACCCAACTTTGTCTGGGATGGACAGCTTCCTATTATACCAACAAGATCTTCACTCTCTTTCAAAGAAATCCTACCTCCGTGCTAGCGGGGAGCTGGGCGCCTGGGCTCCTCTGGCTTCATCGAAAGGGCTGCTGGAGCAGTCGATGGATCAAAGGACACTAGCGAGGGAGCGCGGAGCGGCCAAGGGCGGCACCGGGGCTGCGTGGAGCTCAAAGGCGGGGAGGAGCCGCACCCTCACTGCCGAGTCTCTCATCCCTTTGTCCCGGGGGCTTTGAAAGGTGCCATCCAAGTGGCAAGCTGGGAACAGGTCTCCTTTGGAGCCGCCAGCCAGCCACTTCTGTCAGCGGCCACCAGCCCCTCTCCCCCGCCCCCGACTTTGATTCCCCGCGGAGTGGCCCACTCCCGCAATCCTTTTCCTTCAGGATCCTACACTTCACCTGGCTTTGAGGACTTTCTCAGGTGCAGATCTCTCGGCGGGTGTCCGCTGGCCTCCCGGCGCCTCCCTTCTGCACCCGTGGGGTCCGCTGAGCCAGAAGGAAAACAGCCCTGCGTTGCACCCTCTCTTCCAGATGCATTTCTGGCTTGAAATCTGGGGACTCTTCCCCGGAAGCTATTTCCATCCCTGTATAGCTGGAAACACTCCTGGAGCTTTGATGATAACTTCGGTGGGATGAGGGCCCAAAAGGCAGTTCGCTGGCTCAGTGCTTTCTGAGTACACTTGTCAAGGCCCTGGGTTCAAACACCAGCACCACCAGCACCACCAGCACCCTCCCTGAGCGTGCAGCAAGGGGGAAGCACTGAAGTGTTCTGTTGTGTTGCGCCGAGAAGCGGTGCTGAGTTGTCAAGATGTGCAGTAGCCTCCCATCTTCTGCTGTCCCCCACTTACCCTGGCGCTTGACTGAGAGCCACAGTGTGCCTTATTGCAAACATCACTGAGAGAGAGGTGGGGAGCTGCTTCCTGCACCCCAGTAGGGCTTGTCTGTGATTCTCACAACTCCAGAGTCACCATGCCAGAGTCCAGGCGAGGATCCAACTCCACCACTTGGCATGGAGATCACAGATTGGAAATTGGCTTTTATTGGTATATTGGGACCATGGCCAAGTGTATGTGTGTGTTGATATGAATCTAATGGCCTTCCTAAAAGCTACAAAGCTGTTAATAGGAAAATAGCAACCCAGACTTTTCATGAATTCAATCCATTATCTAAATTAATAAGCAAGAACGTGAGTTCTCAGAACCCTTAGGTTTTGGACCTGGAGCCAGGCAGGGATGCAATGTCAATTATGTATGGTAGACCTTAGGCAGAGCCTGGCTCCAGAACCCAGAGAGTGAGCATGCTGCCTGTGTCTGTGAGCATGGACTCTGTCACTGTCACTCTCCCTCACTATCTGAGCCAGATAGTGAGTTGTCTGCCTGCTGGGAAAGTCGGCCTTAACTCCCTGCCCCCACCCCACTTCCAGGAGGGACAAACTTAGTCACAGCCCTGTAGGCAGGGGGAGTGATGGGGCCAGTATAGAGGGAGACTCCCTGCCACCCGTTCTGGGGCCACCTCTGTGAGAGAGGAAGTCTTGTTCCTTGTGATTGATAACATTCCTCCTGAGGTTAAGCCCATTTTGGAGCCTGTGAGCAAAGAGGACAGGGGGAAATGTGTTCATCATGCAAAACCCTGCTCACACCCGAGTTTCAGTTCCGTGTCCCAATGCAAAAGCAAAAGACCACAGACAGGAGTCACCAGGAGGCAGTGGACAGAGCAACAGCCGAGCCAGGAGCTGGCCACTGGCTGAGTCGGGAGGGTGTACACTCAGGTGTCTGGAGGGCTAGTGTGCTCACCAAAGGGCTGTTCTCACTGGACTTAGCTCGGCCTGAAGATGCCAGTTTGCTTGTCGGAATCATCATTCTCTTCCTGGAGCTGAGACTGGGCACAAGGAACACTGGACAAACAAGGACAGATAAAGAGGGATGCCTTAGTATTCCTGGGGATGGACTATGGAACAGGCCAGGGGGTCCTGGATTACCTTCCCTCAAGACCTGAAGACATTTCAGGTTATAAATACTAATTGAACAACATGGCAGTCAGTGAGAGACCCACTGTGAATTCCATGGCAGTCAGTGAGAGACCCACTGTGCATCTCCATGGTGGTCAGTGAGAGACCCACTGTGCATCTCCATGGTGGTCAGTGAGAGACCCACTGTGCATCT
>CABHPP010123917.1:6585-19343 GCA_902168425.1 Peromyscus attwateri
TGTGTGTGTGTGTGTGTGTGTGTGTGTGTGTGTGTGTGTGTGTGTGTGTGTTTGGGGGGAGGGAGAATGACCTTGAACTCACTATGCAGTCCAGGCTAGCCTCAAGCTTGGCATCAATCCTCCTGCCTTAACTTCCCAAATACTAGGACTACAGATATGTGCCACTGTGCCTTGTTCCCCAAATTTAATAATACAGTAGTCTAAGCTGAGCATGGTGTGGTACATCTGTAATCCCAGCACTCAGGAGGCTGAGGCAGGAGGATCATGAGTTTCAGGCAAGCCTGAGCTGTATAGTGAAAGCTTGTCTTAGTAAAACCAAGGAAGGATTGAGAACGTGGCTCAGTGGTTGATCATTTACCTACTGTATATGCAAAACCCAGGACTTCATTGCCAGCACCAGTAAAATAAATAAATAGATAGATAGATAGATAGATAGATAGATAGATAGATAGATAGATAAAAAGCTACTGTTGAAATGCAGTAGTTCAATTTCTTCTCAGTTTTCATTTTCCACAGTTTCAGTTACCAGCAATTACATGGTCTGAAAAGATGAAATGGCAAATTCCAGAATAAGCAGTTTTGAAATGTCAAATTATGCACCAAGCACCCTGATGAAATCTCATGCTGTCCTGCTACATTTCCATTCTAGCTGCGTCTCCCTGCAGGATACACTGCACGTCTACTGTCGCTGAGTGGACATCCAACACCTCTTACAGTTTGCGTATGAAGTGTTCCCATCTAAAGGGCCTTGGTGAAGTCTTGCTCCCGCTAGCAACGGTGTGGAGAGGTGACAAGTCTGTGAGGGCAGTAACTTCATCAGTGGGTTGATCCACTGTCTGTCTGTCTGTCTCTCTCCCTCCTTCCCACACCCCTCTCTGCCACCATCATGCCAGCCTCCTCAACCTTTTGAGATTCTCCTCACCGTGGTATTCTGCCTCACCACAGCCAGAAACAATGGAACCAGGTAGCTGCCAACAAAAATCCTGTCACTATGAGTCAAAACGATCCCTTCCTCCTTTAAGCTGATTTATTCAGGTATCTCATCACCATGATAAAAAGTGACCAACCCAGGTGGAATTCTTGGCTACCAAATGAACTGTCGCTGCACCACAGAGCTTGTGTTCAAGTAACCCTTATTTTACTTGACACTTTGAACTGTTCCATGTTGCTACCACTCTCTTACTGTGCCTACTCTGTTAAGTTTCTCATAGGAAGAAAAATGTCACATACATAGGATTTACGATATTCATAGTTTCAGTTATCTACTGGGGATCCAGGAACATAATCCCCATAGATAAGTGGCCACCACTGGGTGCACCTTCCTGCTCCTTAATGCTAAGCATCTGTGAAAACTGACCAAAGCCAGGCACAGAATAAGCCCCAAGCAAACCTATCTCAGAGGGTATTAGAATTTCATATGAGCTCAACTGACTTGTGAAGATCCTGCTAAAAAGATATACATTTGGGCCAGAGAACATTGGGAACAGCTGCTCTTCAAGCTCTTTAGCTGGGAGAGATGGCAGCACCCAAGGGGGTGGTTTTCAGATATTATGAATAGGATGAAGGGTAATTAAAGTCACCCTATACAGAGTTAAGACTGGCAGACACTACAGGAAAAAAGCTTTGTCTCAACATGGAAAAGTCTTTTGTGTCCATTAAAGTGCTCCTGAAACCAAGATGGCGGCTGTCCGTGTCAAATGGGGAGATTAGAGTGGGCTCAGGAGGACTGTGTCTCATCAGCTGGAGGACTGAACTAGCTGACCTGTGACATCATTTCTAATCAAAGATACAGTAGTTTCACTAACCTTGGTGCACAGGAAGGGTCAGGAGTCTCAGTGTGGTCTAGGCACACTACGGTTGTTCAGGACACTTTGAAGGGCTCTGAGTGGGTCTTTAAAAAATAACATTATGCTGACAATATAGCTCAGTGGGTAAAGATGCTTGCTTCTAAACCTGATGATCTGAATTTGATCCTAGGAACCTACTTGATGGAGAGAGAACCAACTCCAAGCTGTCCTCTGACCTCCATTCATAAACTATGACAAGTGCACAACTCCGCAATAAAAAGGAAGAAAGGAAGGAAGGAAGGAGGGAGGGAAGGAAGGAGAAAAACAACGACCAATCCCTTTTTTCTTTTATCTTTTTTCCTTCTGCAATGCTAGAGGACAAACCCAGGGACTTACACAACCCAGGACAACTGCTCTGCCCCTCTGCGCTACACTCCCAGCTCTCAACTGGTTCCTGTTATACTAAAAGGTCATCTGCCCCTTCGATCTCCTTTTCTCCTGAGTACAGGAGGTGCTTCCCAGAGGCCGCAGGTACGGGGTGTTGCGACAGACAGAACACAGGAACAGATAGGAGATGCCAGCTGTATCTATTCAGCCAGACACTGGGAAAATTAACAAAATAAACACAGTGCCACTATGTTCACTAAATTTAGTTTTGTTTTAGAAAACACTGTTTTTTTTCATATAACATTGTATGTTAACTTACAACTGGTTTATTAAACAAATTAATAAACATTTTTTTCATTTTTAATTTTAAACTTTAATATGGTAAGTGTCCATAGCTAGAAACCACATAAAACCTCTTTGGGGTCCTATATAATTAAAAAAATATAAAGGGTTACTGACCCCAAAATAATTGAGAACTACCATTATAAGGTATAGTTTTAAAATCTGTGATAATGAGTGAAGGGAGATAAGAACAGGATAATACGTCCCTCTGCATCACCCACTGCTCAGCTCCCTTCATGAAACTATAATACAAAACCAGAGGGGATAGAAGGGCGTCAGATGGACCTCCTTTCAAGTCCAGGGATTTCTGCTCTCTAATCACGTGTCCTTACGTTCTTGGGTTTTCTTCTGTCTCGGTTTCTTGTCTATGTCCTGTTCTATGGGAGAATGCTGTCAGGCTGTTGAGAGATTAAATATGCAGTGTGGTGCCTCCTAAGCCTCAGCGGGTGCTGCAGTTGGTATCTCTGTGGCTGGAGCTGCTCTGCTTTAACCCCAGAGCCCCAGGGAAGCTGCATAACCTGATGGGCAAACTGTGTGGAGTTAGGGTTCCTATCAACCTTCTTTCCTCACTTGCTTCCTGCTCTAGGCAAACCCCAAACCTGCAGACAGGTTATTCCTGAAGTGCCTTCTTTACTGGCAGCTGCCCGGGAAGGGCTCTCCAGACCTCGCCTCCTGCTGCAAACCCAGCTGTGAGGAGTAAAGTAATCCTGAAACACGGAATGGAGACACCTGGGTCAAGGCTCCCATGGGCGAGGTATTGACTCTTTGACCTTAGCCCCGCACTTCACCTCTCTGTCTGTTTCCTTGTCTATAAAGTAAGGATAATAAAAGGCAACGTGCAGATGGTTTTAAAGGCTAAAGTCAACAGTGCTGCGAAAACACCTGTAAACTGGAAGAATGGGAATGCGTGCCAGTTGCTAACAGTTCTCACCTTGCCTATGTTCAGAAATGGTGGGGACCAAAAACCCCACAGGGACTCTAATTCAAACGATGAAATGCACTTCACAACACATAAGCACACTCCTGCATATACGTCTGTTTGCTATTCACATGAAAGTTGCATATATTTTTACAAGTGCATAAGCTTCAGTAATCTTTCTGATTTATTTTTGATTTATTTTCTTTTCTAGAGCTTTATACCAAGCCCAGCAAACACTAAGTCTTGTGTCAATGTTTTATTTCTAAATAAACCTCACTTAATGAAGTTTTATTGATACGAGCAGCAGTAAAGGATTTTCTTTAAACTTGTAAAGTGGCCCTCACCTGAACCATCTGGTCCCCTGGGAGGCAGGGCTATTAGAACAGCATCTGAAAGGGTGACCATTCCTAACTCCGATTTAACAAGGTGTTAAGTAAATTTTTTTAATCTGCTGCAGACACTCTTTTTATGTCTATTTGTTTAGAACTGGGAAGAGCTGTTAGTCATAAAGTTTCTGCTTATTCCTGGCAAAATATCAAAGCCATCAATGTCAAAGTCCAAAGACTCTGACTCAGTTCTCCAGGCTGGGGCAAGTCATGATTGGCTGGGGCTCACAGGGCTGTCTGCATGAGTGTTGTTGATTCCTCCTCAGCTATGAACTTCCTGGGGGACTAATGTCATTCCTTCTGGGTATTGCAAAAAACTCTCATTATTTACTGTACTGGGAACATTACCCCAAACTCTAATTTTATAATTCCAATCAAAACTAATAGTGTTTAACTTTTTTTTTAATAGATAGATTTGAAACATTCTTTCAGAAACCTATTGTAACAGCAATGGAGTCAGACACTTACTTAAACAGGAAACCCAGGAGATCAACAAAGCTTATTGTTATTGTAAAGTTTTGCTTCTCTTGCTCAAGATACATGGACAAGATAATTTTTAGGTCTCTATTTACAATACAGACATTAGAAAAGAAGATAAAATAAATCAGAGTGAGCACACAACAACAGGAAAGGTTGGGGAGCATTGCTATGTGTTACCTTACCTACACCTTCCTGAGCATCGCCCCTTATGAGTTCTAACCTCACATAAGCATCTCAGGGGACCAGGCTGGCTGGAGTCAGTTTCCCTCTGCCTTTAACCAGGTAGGAAGTTGAACGGGGCATTGTCTTTGACCTCAGTGCCTTGTTTGCAAAATAAAAATAGAATAGGAAACTGTCTTGTAGAATTATTTAGGAAGATGTACAATATAGGTAATTTAAGAATTATATGTATGATCATACTGTCACAGTCAGGAATATAAGCATATTAATGATTATTTTCTGTGTTGACTCCATCCTGAGGAGCATGAGCTTCAATTAGTTGGAAAATCCTGAAGTTATGTTTAAAAAAAAAAATGCCTGTGAATTTTGTCAGGTGGGAGAGACATGAGCGTCATCAGATTTTCAAAGTAGGCAATCCAATAAGGAAATCTATAGCATCTATAAGGCCTATAGCATTGGGGGAGGGGAGAACCTAACTTCCTAGATGGAGCGTGTAGAGACAGAACAGAAAACAGCTGTACATTGCTCCATCTACAGAGAGGTCTTTGTTATGGGTGTCTCCGCAGCTTGAAAGGTTGCTTCTTGTCTCAGAGGATGTCTAAGGAGGTTCCCACCACCACCGTTGAAAGATAGAATCTGAAAACGGAAAGAATTAGACTCTGCATGTCCATCTGTGCTGGAGGGTCTGAACAATGGAAATTCAACAGATCACTTTATCCTAAAAATGCTCGGAAGTGACAATCAACACAGGCTTGGATGTGAGACATAGGGCAGGAGAGCAGAGAAGGCGTTTTTCAGGAGGCTGCTTCATTTTCTGTTTCCATGATGCCTCTGTGGACCTAAGGCAGAGAAGATTCTCCAAAAAAGGGAAGAGACAAATGGGATGGCAAAGCTGTGTTACTCGATGATGATTCTTAGTGACTGGTTGGTATGCACTTGTAATAACTCTGCCATGACAACAGGTAATCCTCAGACAATTTCAATCCTTAACAAGCGGGCAGAGCTGTAGCTTTTCTGCCTTGTCGTTTGCATATTAATAACCCTGAAAAGACTAAATAATTGAAGCTGCCTTGTTTGAAACCTACTTTATTATCCTCAGTTTTAAGTGACTGATTCTGTCTTCTGTCTGGATTGTGGTAGCTTCATGGAATGCGGCTCACTGGTTCAGAGATTACACCATTGGTTCACATTGCACATCTTTGGAGTCAAACTAGATATCATGTTCATTTTGTCTCAGGGATGATAGCAACATTTTTTTCTGATTTAATCACAGCATATGTCCATTAACTAATCAAACAATATGTACAGAACCCTAACCCTGTCTTATGCTCAGTCCTGTGGTGCCTACAGATGTAGATGACAGAGTCCATTCTCTAAAATCTAATTAGGAGAGTCAGAATGATAACACACACAAAAAGGGAGGAAACTGGTTGTGGGGATGTTGGTGGAGCACCTACCTAACACATACAAAACCGTGGGTTCAATCCTCAGCATGGCAAAGACTTGGCATGGTGGTGTATTACCTGTAATCCCAACACTCTGAAGATGGAGATGGAGGCAGGAGGATCAGAAAGAAATTCAAGATCATTATTAACCACCTAGTAAGTTTGAGATAAGCCTGAGATATATGAGAGCTTACCTCGACTGACCTCCCTCTCCCAAATAAGCAGGGTGAAGGGGACTGGAGAGATGGTTCAGTGGGTAAAACTTTGCTGAGTTTATATACCCAACGCCTCCATAAAAGGCTGGGTATAGTGGCATGTGCCTGTAACCACAGTGCTGTGGGATGGGCAGGTCTTGTGAGTGCTGTTTGTTGGAAACATTGAGCTCCAGGTTCACTGAAGAGACTCAAAAAACAACATGGAGAGGAATAGGAGAAAAATCACCCAGTGTTGTCATGTGGCCTTCACAGGCACACACCCTGCACACACACAATCACGTGCAAGCATAAACTATACACACAAAGAGGAGGAGCAAGGAAGGAAAGGACAGAGGAAGGAAGGAAATAAGAGAAGGAAGCTATAGTAGTGACTAAATTCCATTGTGCTCTGATGTGTACTGGCAAAGTGAGGACGTGGGTTTGGACCCTCCTCCTCCCCCTCTCCCTTCTCTTCCCCCTCCTCCTCTTTTTCCTCCTCCTCCTTTTCCTCTTCCTCCTCCTTTTCCTCTTCCTCCTCCTTTTCCTCTTCCTCCTCCTCCTCTTCCTCCTCCTCTTCCTTTTTCTTCTATTTGGTTTTTTAAGATATGGTTTCTCTGTGTAGCCTTGGCTGTCCTGGAACTCTCTCTGAGGACCAGGCTGGCCTTGAACTCTCAGAGATCTGCCTGCCTCTTCCTCCAGAGTGCAGGGATTAAAGGTGTGCACCACCACCACCACCACCACCACCACCACCACCACCACCACCACCGCAGGCCAGGAGAGTTCTTACTAGGAGCTGTTTTGAGTGAGAGTTTGAAAGAGCGATGGGAGTCTTCAGATGAAGAAGCCACCCGAGCTAAGCTACATATTGAAAGAGGAGGATTTAGTCAGGGAATGGGAAAACACAATGGGGCGTGGGTGGGAAAGCAATAACCAGGCTGCCTCTCCCTCAGCACCAGGGGACGCCCTGTAGGTGAGAAGCTGTGTGATGTTCTTTGCTCTTTGGCAGAGCATGTCCTGCAAAACAACATCTGTTGGTCCTAGAAATGACTGAGGCTTGTTCATGGAACATGGAAAATGTAAACCATGATGGATAATGAAAATTTGCCTGAATGTATAGGGTTATCAAGATTTCAGGGGGTCTTAAAGTCAGGCAAAGAACAGTAGAAGATAGGAGGGGAGCCACCGAGAGCAGGTAGTTCTGAGCTGGGGAGGGGCATGCTGAGGGCAGGCATTAAAGTGGCTAGCCCTTTAGGAAGGAAGCAGCGCTGTCCAGAACGTGGAGAATTCATACCAGGAAGGACAGCTTGGGGGAAACAGCGATGCTGGAGAGGCAGCACAAACCACAAAACAGCACAGGCCACAGAAATGCCCAAGGTGGGGTGGAAGGGAAGAGTTGAGAGACTCGGAAGCAACCATCCCCTGTTAAAGATTATATGGCGTGCAAGACATGAAGCAAACTGTCAGGCCAAATGAAAGCCGCCAAGTGCAGTGAATGGTCATCACTCTAGCCGGCAATAGTAAGATGTGGCAAATTTGGTGCTTAATAAATTCATTTGTTGTTGTTGAAACAAAACCAAACATTAAAAACTTTGGGAAACAAATTTTGGAAAACCCAATAAGGCATTTTGTGCCTCCCAGTTTATTTAGCTTTGGCTCAGAACTAATTCCCTAACAGTTGCTAGGAGACTATCTTACTAAACATGTATAAACTACAGACAGGACTAAGATCCTTGTCATTCTGTAGAATTACACACTTCAAACAAGTCCCTTCAAATGTAACGGTGGATTTACACGGAGTAGATGTGCCCGGCCTGATCTAAAATCTTCCCTCCATAATTCTTTAATAACAGGGGGAGCCTTTCTGGATTGTTAGAGGGAAGTTGATTGAACAGCACACACTTTTATTTCCTCGACTGGTGAATGAGCAGAAGGCAAATAAGTTGTCTGTGGCACATGCAGTGTGTGCAAGGCACAAAATTTCACTTGTTTTAGTTTGCTTTTTAGTGTTCGTGATGCTGAGGACAGAATCCAGCTGTGGTCACCACTGGGCTATACACCAGCGGTAAGCCACAGCCCTTCCAAGTTTCAGCTCTGGCCTATCACCCTGTGGTGAAGACCATGCTGATTAAAACCATGGTGACAGACTCCTCTATGTTGACTACAAAACCTCCAAGGCTGAGATACCTCTTAGGGTTTATGCACCAATATAAGGATTCACCAAGGATGCAACAGAGGCAGCCTCCATGCCTGAACCTTTCCGAAAAGAACAGAGACAAAAATCCACACTGGCAGAACACAAGGAGATTGTATGGTCAGTGAGGCTTTACAAGCTTGCCTGGAGGGTTTACCCAGGACTATCTTATTCCTGATGCTGGCTCATACAACTAACACTGTTCCTAAGAAGTTGGATCTGGTAGTCTCTTTAGAATCAACCCCCACCCCAGATACATCAAGCTTTACAGACCCTCTACCTATTTGAGACAGTCCCTATTGTTCTCAGCTGTATACACCAGCCTAGCTGGACCACAGGCTTTCCCGCTCTCGTTAAGAGCACTGAGATCACACATGTATATGTCACAGCACCCACATTTACATGGGTTGTGGGGTTCAAACTCAGTTCTTCATGGTTGTGCAGCAGGTGTTTTAGCCACTGAACAGAATCTCCAACCTATATAAGGATTGCTTTGAGGTAAAGGCTCTCCAGGAGCCAGCAGATACAAGAATTCTGGATACCCTGGCCCTCCCAGTTGTCTTCCAGAAGGCCAGGGACAGAATCTGTGCATGGGAGGGTCTTTCCCAGTGCAGGAGGGAAGTGACATCAGTGATGGGAACATAAACGGACAACAATGTGTACAAACAATCCTTGTGAAGTAACCCTTATCTCCCGAGTTTCTTCTCCACAATTAAGTGCCCTGGCTCAAACCTCTCCATCTTGTCACTTTTTCATAATTGATTGTCCTTTGCCCAAGTCAGTACATAGGCATTCAACCCTTATTGATTCTTTGGGTGTCTGTTTCCTTATGAGGTCTCCTGAATCAAGTAAAACTTGATTTTTAAAATTTTTCAAATCAAGTTTAAAATCAAGTAAAAAAAAAAAAAGATTTCTGGTTTTCTCTTGTTGGTAGGTCTTTTGTTACAGGGGTTTCAGGGCCTAGAACTAAGAGCAATATGTTCTTTCCACCTCTACATTGGCTAAGACATCCATAGCAAAATGTCACAGACTGTGTGGCTTAACAGACATTTGTCTCCCACAGTTCTAGAGTCTAGAAGTCCAAAACTAAGATGTCGACATGTTAGTTTCTCCTGAGGCCTCTCTTCTGCCTGCAGACAGCCTTTGTCTTTGGCCACGCTTTCTCGATGTTGCAAGATATGTCCACACACTCGTCAGACCGGATTAAGGTCCTCCCACGTGACCTCGTTCAACCTCCATTACCTCTTAAAGCATTGTTTCAACACATTCATAAGTATTAGGACTGCAGCATATGAATTTGGAGAGGGATTAAAGTCAACCTGTAACAGAATTATCCTTCATATTCCTCATTTTATTATGTGCATGTTTCTATTATGAAGGAAAATGCATATTAACTGGGTTCAATAAGAATATATGCTCAACTGTTGTCTTAACAGCAACCTTTTGTGAGTCCTTCATAACCCCAATCTATGAAGTAAGGTCCACCTGCAATGGGCCCCCCAATCTTGTTCAACACGTCTCGGCCCTACCAACACATCTACCCCTTGAGGGATTTGTGCCAATTACTATAAAAACTGGTCTCCACAGATTGCATCAGTTGCTACACTAGACGCCAATTGATTCCTATAGCTAGGTAATTATTCCCATTTAATGGACGAGAAAACTGAGGGTTAGAGAAACAATTCAATTGTACTTCTAGATCCTTATTAGTGCAACCAAGCCTGTCTCCTAACTGTAGTGAAGTCCTTCTTTGTCTATGCTGCAAACTCTGTATTTAACTCAATTATCTGAAAGGTGAGCCTATGTAAGAACTGAGCTCAGCCTTGGGGGAATATGGGAAGAGTGAGGTGATTAATAAGGCTTTGGGTCTGTTCCCAAGAAACTGAAATATGCAACAGAGGAGGGAGGGGGAGAGAACGAACACACAGACATGTGGTAGGAAAATAGGAAAGCATCTTGAAGACCCAGGCAAAGAAGACATCCATCCCAGCAGGGAGACTCGAAGCCTGAAAGGCCGATTGGCATTCAAGTGAAGTAAATTGAAGTTGGAAACACAGGCTCTCCCATTCTTTATAGCATGTTCTTAAATGGAATCAGAGAAGATGAGTGGGAACCGCAGAGCATTTCATCCCTAAGGTGACCATCTGAGAGTGAGGATCTGGCAGCTGAGATACTGCGTGGAGGGACGAGAGCAGCAGCGATGGCCGGCGACAGCCTGCAGGCTCCGGGTGTGTGCTCTCCACATGCTGCCTGCCTATTAAATTGGGCTCCATTTAAATACCGGATATTTCTCACTGAACTCCACATTTGGGTTGCTCTTCACAAATCTGAAGGTCTACCCACCTGGGCATTCTCCCTCTGTTCATTATTGTGATGTCACTTCCTGTTGTCTCATACCAGCTGACCTTGCTGTTTACATTACCTGCTACCCCCACCCCTACACCCTCCACCCCTCTGCCTCCCCCTCCACCCCTCTCCCAACCCCCACCCCCAGAGTGGCTGCACTTGCTTCACTTGGTCGGGCTTCAAAGTGTTCGGAGGACTAGAAACTCAATAGGTTCTGTGTTGACGTCTTGGCCCCACTGTTTGGCTATTTGATTTGCCTATTTTGCTTTTCCCTATTACTGTGAAGAACCACTTATATGTAAATTACTCAGCAATCACCTGACTACCACAAACTTTTAAACCAGTGATTCTCAACCTGTGGGCCTCGACCCCTTTGGGGGGTAAACAACTTTCTCTGGGGTTGCCTAAGACCATCAGAAAACACAGATATTTATATTACATTCATAAGAGTAGCAAAATTACAGTTATGAGGTAGCAATGAAAATAATTTTATGTGAGAGTGACCACAACATTAGGAACTGTACTAAAGGGTCGCAGTGTTAGGAAGTTGAGAACCGCTGCTCTAAACAGAGATCAGACCTTACTACTGTTGTTGTTATGAGATTCCATCAGTGTTTATATTTATCTTCTCTCTCCCTCCCCCTCGTGAGTGTGTGTGCGTGTGTGTGTGTGTGTGTGTGTGTGTATGTATGTGTGTGTTTGTGTGAGATGCACACACACTGGCTCATGTGCTTGAGCTCATGTGTGTTATGTTTGTGTGCATCTGCGTGCAAGTGTCTGTGGAAGTCAGAAGTTGGTGTACTGTGTCTCCCTCAATTGCTTTCCATCTTTATTTTTTAAGGCAGGGTCTCTCACCAAGTAGGCTAGGCTGGCTGGTCAGTGAGCTCCAGCAATTTGATTGTCCCCAGCTCCCAGCCCTGGGATCACAGATGCACACCACCACACCTGCCTTTTTATTGGGTGCTGGGGATCTTAACCCAGATGCTGGTGTAGCCAGTGCTTCGCTGACTGAGCCATCTCCCCTGCCTGTCTTTGGGAATGTTCCTCCACAGGAGAACAATGCCAGTGGAAGCAACGTCTTCAGTTCAGGGCTTAGACACAGAGCAGGAAGTCCTGCATTGTTCCAGATACGCTCCTGAGACTGACTGAGCTTGGTCGTTTTATACACACAGCATCGTTCATTCCCTAAAGACACCAAGACATTAGTCTAAACAAGCAGCTCGTAGACAAAGAGGTTTGTGGCATCTTTTTAGTAGACCAGGCACAAACATTTCTCATTTTAAAAAAAAATCAGAAATGCATCAAGTCTTTATTGAATTTTTTTGTGCACAATTAATTCAAGCAAACAAAACTTGATTGTTTCTAAAAGATTAGGGTGTGGACATCAAAATGCCCCTCCATCAGGACACTTTAGAGAAGATTATGGAGATGAGAAATGTATTAATCCTTTCGTTATTTACATACATGAATTTTGAATATTCAAAATTATTCCTCAGCTAATAATAACCTGAATTTTCATTACCTGAATAGACAGGGACTGATTACATGATAAGGAGAACTCGAGAGTGATATGGTCCTGGGTTTTTAATCAACTAGGCATTTTAAATTTTCACCGAGTAAATCCCACTCTGAAGGATGAAGGCTGAGAAGCTTCGTAGAGTGGCCAGGTGGGGATGAAGCCGCTTCCTTCCCCGCCGTAAGGGAGTCTGGAATCAGGCTCTGGACTTCCTAGTTCCACATTCTGCTCCTATATTAGCTATCTGTCCTGAATAAGCCACTTGACTTATCCATACCTCAGTTTCCCCATTTAAAGAATGGATCCAATCAATAGTTCTTGAAGAAGGGCACAGTGGAAGATGTAGCCTAAGCATCAGTGGTGTTGGTTAGGAGCTGGGAATGCCAGCACTTGTGAAGCCTTGGGTTCAATCCCTAGATCTTATTAAACTGTGTCGTAGAGGAGGAAAGATCAGAAATTCAAGGTTATCTTTGGCTGCATGGTGAATTCAAAGCCAGCCTAGGATACAGGAAAGCCCATTTCAAAAAAAAAAAAAAAAAAAAAAAGGCAAAATTTGTTACTTTGACTTTATATTTAAGGACCAGT
>CABHPP010123917.1:19443-33219 GCA_902168425.1 Peromyscus attwateri
GATTTATTTATTTTTTTTGTTATTGTTGTTGTTACTCTACACCTAAAAGAGGGAAGAAAACATGTTTTTCCTCCTCTGGGGAAATATAGAATTGTGACGGGGAAGGGGGTAACATGAGGCTAGTGTGGAGTGTCCAGATGTGGTAACTTCTAGGGGAAAAAGGTACAAGTTGCACAGATAACGACAAGGGTTGATCCAGGCAGAGACGGGCAACACAGGATCACCAGAAACCAGATGAACTGGCTGGAAATGCCTCCCTCCCCACATCCCTATCCACAGTCAGAGCCTCGATGCCTGCCTCCCTCCCAAGCCTTTCCTTTCATCTCAGTGAAACACAGAAAATACAATGGAGCTACTGAGTGCCTCCAGCTTCCCCAGAGGTGAGCTTCAGGAGGATGCTAAGGTGGACTAGGCCGAGGTCATTGTTATCACGATAACATTTTCTTCCTGGGAAATAACCAGCTAGATTAACATTTCAGCGCTCACCTAACAATAAACTTTGTAAACTGGTGTAAGTTAACCCTGAGGACAATTCCCCCTGACTTAAAAAGAAATTAACAAAATGTATTTCATTCAGAAGCAAGTTTCAATATTCCAATATTTTGGATTTATAGCCAAACGTGTCCACGGGGTCATTAAATATTAATGATCTTGCCTGTGTTTGCATCACAGGGGTGAACAGAGCCTGGAGTTGAAATCTTAACGGGTCCCAACAGAGGTGCCTGCTTACCTAATGATTTTATCCTCGCCTCTCTTTTAACCCATAGACTCCTGGGTGAGTTTTATGACTGATACTAATTTATACAAGCTTAGAAAGGGGTCTTTTACTGCTGTACAGCCTCTGCTTTGGAGGCATTGAAGCCGTCTTAATAAAGTGGAGGCTTGGGTGAAATGCAGGCAAGGATGCCTTGGGAATGTAACTCAGAACAAATAGATGGTCCCGGAAAATGGCATTATTACAGGACCAAATTAAGATGTCAGCCACATCAGAGTACAGGAGCTCCTTCCTGTGCCACAGGAAGCCTTCCTGCTGGGAAAGAGCCAGGTACTCAGTAACCAGAGAGAGGCTGAAACATCGCTGGTGCCTCCGGAGACAATAACCCACAATTAGCTACTGGAAGCACATGAGCAGGCTAGAGGCAAAAGTGGCCTGGCCCTTGATTTTATTTAGCTTTCCCTTTGATATCTGAGAATTACACTGATGATTACTGTGCTCCAATCTGCAGAGCTTGATTGGCCTATTCATACAGAAATGATCTTGGGGGTGGGGAAGGCATTGTACTCCTGTCCTACTGTGAGGGGCAAGCATCTGTTTGGTTGCTTGGGTGGCCTCCTCTATGGCATGGTTCTGGGAAGGAGTCACCTAGGACTTAGCCAGCATGACTGAGAAAGGCAGAACAGAAACCTCTTACACAGCTCTGCTGAGACACTCATAGTGTAAATTCATGCCACTTGCTAGGAACTCAGAAGAGCGCTGACATTTGCTTATGAACATTCTCTTGACTTCAGGAATGAAATGTGAAGTGAGCCTGGCTCACCAGTTATTTACCCTCACATTGAATGTTTGGATCATCTGAGGTACTGTTACCATGACATCCCTATGGACCTCAGGCTCTTTTTCTCTGAAATTAAATAAGCCCGGTTGCAGGACACAGTCAATCTTAAACCAACAAGAGAACTTCCTACATGCTCACTAGTGTTTACAGTCCTGAAAAGTGTTATACAGGCTGCTGAGGGCAGAAAGACACCAGTGGTCTAACCTCATCACTGGACTCTGTGAGCTACAATACCAACCTGCCATGCAAGGTGTATCCACCTGGGTCCAGCAAAGTGCAGTTCACAGGCCAAATCCAGCTTTCTGCTTTAAAAGAACGAAGGAGGAGGAGAAGGAGGAGGAGGAGGAGGAGAAGGAGGAGGAAGAGGAGGAAGAGAAAGAAGCTGGGCTTGGTGGCACACCCTTAAAATCCCCAGGACTGGAAAATGTGAACCAAGATAGAGAATTGGAACCTAGCCTGACCTACACAGTGATACCTTGTTTCAAAAGAAAAATAAATGGAAGGAAGGAAGGAAGGAAGGAAGGAAGGAAGGAAGGAAGGAAGGAAGGAAGGAAAGGAGGGGGGAGGCAGTGAGAGAAGGAGGGGGAGGCAGTGAGGGAAGGAAGGAGGGGGGAGGCAGGGGGTAGGGATGGAGGGGAATGTTTGCTGGCTTCTGCTTTGAGGCACAGTTTCTTCTGTCCTGGTGGAGTCTACAGTACGGTGGAGAAGCACAGTCTAAATGGGTTCCCCTTCCCTTCTCTGTGCGGAGGGTCCTCCCTTTTCACATGTCCACTAGTTCCTTACCCAGGAACTTCAAGGTTCCTTTTATTCTTCTTTCATTTCTAACCTGCATGTTCACAGAGGAAACTGAATAGTGCTCCCAAGTCTATAGCACACCACTGTGCTGGTCCATGCCCAAACATTTTGATTTATTCAGACACTTCATCTGCAGCCCTTTCTCGTTCTCCCATCTTCTCCCCATGGTCGGGACGTTCTGCAGTGTCTGGGATGTGTACATTCTTATACAATAGTGGTGTGATTGGATGCATGTTTGTACATTCAATCTATGTTATAGTTTGGGCGTTGAATGTCTTCCAATGGTCCACATGTTAAAAACCGAGTTCCAGGCACCATTGTGGGGGTATTATGGAAACTTTCAGACTTGGGACCTAGTGAGAGGCTTCAGGTCTTCTGTCTTTTGGCCACAAGATAAATGGGTTTGCCATATCATATGTTCCCACCATGATATGCTACCACATAACAAACTCCCAAGCAGTAGGGCTAATACTTCATAAAGGGGAGTCTCCAAAACTGTGAGTCAAAGTAAACTTGTTCTCTGGATAAATTGATTATATCATATATATATATATATATATATATATATATATATATATAATTGATATATAAATTGATTATATATAGACTTTGTTATAGTGATGGAAAGCTAACACAGTGAGCATATATCATATGGTGTGGGCAACCTTGTTTCAGTTCGTGCCTTTTCATTGAAAACTCTGTTTCTAAAATTCTGTAGCTAAGCATGGTATCTCACGTCTGTAATCACAGTACTCAGGAGGGTGAGGTAGGAGGACTGCTTCAAGTTCAAGATCAGCCTGGGCTAAAGAGTGAGATCAGAGGTCAGACATGGCAGGAGATGGCTCTAATCTCAGAACTTGGGAAGCAGAGGCAGGCAGATCTTTGTGAGTTTGAGGCCAGCCTGGTTTACATAGTGAGTTCCAGTCCAGCCAGGTCTATATAGTGAGACTTTAGCAGAGAGGAGAGGAGAGAAGAGGAGAGAAGAGGAGAGAAGAGGGGAGAGAGTGAGAGAAAGAGAGAGAGAAAAAAAGAGAGAGAGGGACTGACTTTGTCTCAAACAGCTCACACACATAAAGAAAGTTCATCTGTGATACTTTGTAAATCTCACTCATTACTTATAATTCCTCTTCAAGGCTTAGACAAATGGCATGGGATCATTCTTGCAGAAGTTGGAACCTATAGTATATTAGCTGTCTGTAATTATCAATAACACAGGGACTGGAGAGATGGCTCAGAGGTTAAGAGCACTGGCTGCTCTTCCAGAGGTCCTGAGTTCAATTCCCAGCAACACATGGTGGCTCACAACCATCTTTAATGATATCTGGTGTCCTCTTCTGGCATGCAGGCATATGTGCAGGTAGAACACTATATTACATAATAAATACAATCTTAAAATATATCAATAACACGTTAAAAGAAAGTCCTTTTCTTTCCAAAGTCTGCCTTATATAATAGGATCTTCTGATTCTAAGCCACTGTGTCAAGCTTAATCATGAGGTAGAGTGTCCATCTCCACTACCTGCCTCCTACAAGTTAATTTGAGGCTAGCCATTATTCCCAACTGTTTTTTTTCTGTTGGGTTTTCGGTGAAGACAGACTTTGAACTTTCTCAAATGATGGAGATTCACGTAGGTTGATCTCCAAAAAGACAAGAAAGAGAGTGTTAGCTGCTAGATCAGCTCCACTGGGCCCAACTGAAAATCCAGCCAGTTAGGTAATGTGTTCTTCTACCCCACATCAAGCTTCCCACAGGAAGGCACATTTGGCTTATTCAATTTCCCAGCAGTTGGGTGCCAGGCAAACAGGTGTTCAGTCTTTGGATTTGTACTAGACTTAAAGGAAGAGTACTCAACTTTGTGTTTATTATTCTTTCAAAATACTATCAACAGTCTCCTAGCTAAGGCCTTTAATCCTGGGTCTTTTGGGAATTCATGTTGCCTTATAAATTGCTATAGGAAAAAAGCAACCATGCCTTTCAACATTTGATAGTTTCCCAAATGAGGATAGGCAACAAATCATGGGCTAAATCAGAGCTATGCATGCCTGCTTATACTGGTGCTTGAGTTTTAATGATATTGATAATTGTTGGGCTCCAAATAGAGATGCAGAAAGTTTAAATTAATCTTGTGTCCTCCCCCACCTAAAATTTTAGGGCACTTCAAATTTATCTTTGGGCCAATACCTTGAGAGGAAATCACAGTGGTGAATTAAGAGGAGGTTTCGTTTCCTGTAGGGTGGGATGGAGCAGTCTAATTGACTGTTCTATAGGGTTAAGGTTTGTCCTCCTTATCTGTAACCATCTACTTGACACAGTCCAGAGTTACCTGAGAACTGAGTCTCAACTCAGGAATTACCCAGATTAGGTCAGCCCATAGGCATGTCTGTGGAGAACTGTCTTGATTATTAGTTAATATAGGAGGGCCCCAATGTGGGCAGTGCTATTCCTTGGGCAGGTGGTCTGACTGATTAAGAAAGCCAGCCAAGCACAAGTCTGTGCATTTCTCCACGCTTTCCACTTCAAGTTCTTGACTGCTTGAATTCATGCCAACTCCCCTCAGTGATGAACTGACCTGGAAGTACAAGCCAAATAAGTCCTTTCCTCCTCTAAGTTGCTTTATACAATGTTTTACGACAGCAGCAGGAAAGGAGCTGCAGAGTACAGCGGGTGGTAAGAGGTCCAGTGGGGGACCCCGCCCCACTAAGTTGCCCCTAGAGACTCAGACCAAGGCTGTGGCAATTCTACTAATTGTGCTCCTGATGGACCAAAATTCACTGTTTTGGTTTCCAATCAATACCTCTTTCAACTCAGTTTCCTGAACTTAAAAATTATACAAGGACCTAGAATTTCAAATCATGGCCAGCTTTTAACCTAACGGATGTCTCATCTCCTCACCTCCAAAATACACAGAAAATTCAAGATTGTAAGATTGAGACAACCTGAGCCGCCACTCTGCCTTGCTGTTCTGACTGTGACTTCAAGCCAGCCCTTTGAGCACCATAGACAAACAAGCAAGCTTTCCCATTTACAGTCGACAGAGGTTAAGAAAACCTCTCTGAAATTTAATCTGGGAAAAGCAATTCTTCTAGCTAAAGACTTTGCACACTAATTAAATCCAAGTGTCCATCAAGATTAAAGCAAGAAGTTTCATGAGAGGAAAAAATGTCTTCAATGATGCAGAATGCATAAGATATGATAACAGTCATTAAAAATATTTAGGGTAGACTTGGAGTCAGGAAGATTTTTCACACAAGGTCATTTTATGAACCCTAATTAGATTTTAACAAGAGCAGAAGCAGCAAGAACAACACCACACCCTGAGCAAAGGACAGCTCAGTCCCACTGCAGAACCAAGCAAACACCTCAGCACAGACTTCTGCTTACGGTTACACTGCTAATGTTCCTCCTCCTCTCTGCCTCTCTCCCAGCACACAGACCAAGTTAACCCAATGTCCGCATAGCTCCTCCGGATGTTTAATCAACTATTTGTCAATTCCTCACCACATTCAAAAGTCACAAAATATCAGAAGTTCTAGAAAACAAATAAAATACTAACTCTCCGTGACAGTGAGGTGCAAAGAGCAGCCTTTGTTTGCTTTTGTGCTGACTTGCGTCTAGGGTCTTGCACACCCTGGGCAAGCACTCTACCAGAGCTACATTCCCAATCATCTTTTTTTTTTTTTTCTGAGACAGGGTCTCATTCAGTTGCAAATTAATCTTGATTTGCCATCCTCCTGCCTCAACCTCTTAAATATCTGGGATTACAGGCCTGGACCACCACCAAGTCCAGGACCCACATGATGACCCACAAACACCTGTAACTCCAGTTCCAGAGGATCTGATACCCTCTTCTGGTACCTCTAGGGGTACCAGATATGTTTGGGGAGGTTATGGAACCTTTAGGAGGTGCAGCCTTGATGGAGGAAGTATGTCATAGGGGACAGGATTTAAGGGTTTATAGCCGTGCTCCACTTCCTGTTCACTCTGTTTCTTGTGTACAGCTGAGAAGTGATCTCTCAGCTTCCTGCTCCTGCCATCATGCCTCCCCTGATATTATGGATGTCTCGCTCTCTGGAATGGTAGGCCAAAATAAACTCTTCCTTAAGTTGCTTTTGCTCATGGAATTTTATGCTAGGAACATTAACTAATTCAAAAGTTTCAAAATTGCATTAGTTTCCAAATGACTGGTGTAGGTTAGCAGGCAGCATGACAGACAATAAGTTCTGTCTGCCTTTGTGCGATTGACACTTCTATAAGCCACTGAACTATTCTGTCCTTTTATCTCTCTCCACACTCTGGTAAATTTCTACCCAGAGCAAATCTTCATTGTTTCTGAGCTTCGTAGAGAAAGATGAAGTGGGCAACAGAAGTTCCTAGACAATGAATGGTTAACATAGTGCTGAATATAGAGTGGGAAGGAAGGTGTATCAGTTACTTTCCTGCTGCTGTGATAAAACACCATAAACAAGAAAACTTTAAAAAAAAAAAAAAAAGAGAAAGCATTTCAAAAGGCTTATAGTTGAAGAAGGTTAGAGTCCGTGATGGCAGAGCCAAGGCATGGCTACAGGAACAGGTGAGAGCTCACATCTCACATACAAGCAGAAAACAGAGAAGGAACACTGGGAATGACTTTTGAAACCTCAAAGCCTACCCCCCAGTGACACACCTCCTCCAACAAGGCCACAACTGTCCTTCCCAAACTTCCCAAGTTCCACAGACTTGGGACTAAAGATTCAAACAAATGAGTGGATGGAGGGGCCATTCTCATTCAAACCACCACAGAAAGCTTTCTTCGGAGAAGTATCACTTCTTTTAGTTACTTCATTTTCACATTAACCCTTTTGCTCAATGGCAGAAAGATCATTTGCTTCAGGATTACTATCTGGCAAATCCTATCAGGCTCCCAGTTATCCTGTCTGAGGGAGGGTAGAGATAGGACCTTTCAAAACATGTGTTGAGTTTGGGATTATTTCCTCTTCATGTTGTCTGCCAAGATTATGTGTTGCTTTGATAAATACATGTGGGGAAAATGATAAACATCTCTAATTATCAGGAATGCACATTAAAACTTCAGTAAGATTCCATTCCATTCCAGTCAGAATAGCTATCATCAAGAAAACAAACAATAGCAAAGGATACAGGGGGAAAAAAAAAAGAAAAGCTTGGAAGGGATATAACTACTGAGGCCATGATGGAAACCAAAGTGGAAGTTCTGCAAGAATTGAAACCTCAAATTACCATGTGACCCAGATGTACCATTCTTAGTGTGTACCTGAAGGATGCTAAGTCAGCACATCACAGAGATGCTTGTCCACCCATGCTTACTGCAGCACTGTTCATGAGAGACAAGATATGGCACTGGCCTAGATGCCCATCAACAGATGCACAGATAAAGAAAATATGCTACACATACACAACACAGTTTTATTCGGCCATAAAAAAACGAAGCTGAGTAGTGTGTTGGCATGCCCCTGCAAACCTAGCACTCCAGAAGGAGAAGCAGGAAGATCAAGAACCCAAGGGCATCTTCCACTACACAGTGAGTTCAAGCTTAGCTGGTGATTATGAGACTCAGTCTCAACAAAAGTTTTAAAGAGGAATTAAATAGTGTTATTTTCAGGAAAATGGAACTGGAGACTATCATGTAAGTGAAATAAGACAGACAAATATTGCATGTTTTCCCTCACAGTATCTCAATTTTTTTTAAAAATATATAATTAGACAACAAAATAGAAGATGGGCTGTATGGATGGAGGTAGTAGACTAAAGAGAGGCAAAGGTAAGAGTGGGCATTGAGAGGCTGTGGTTAGAAATGAATGCTTCATCAAAATACTGTCATGAATACCCCTTACCTTAGAAACCAAAGAATTTCATAATATTGGTAGCTGGGTTGTAAATTACCTTCAGGGTTGCTATGTAGATTGGATCCTAATTGGTCTTAATAATAAAAACCCATAGTCAGATTTAGGAGTAAATGCTGAAAGATCAGAGAAACAAAGGAGCAAGCCACAGCCACCTCTTACCTCACTAACTCCTCAGCCTGAAAGGGGTGAGCTCCTGTCTCCTCCTGCCTTTTATTCCTCTGTCTCCACGTCCCTGGTGCTGGGATTAAAAGTGTGTGCCTCCCAAGTACTGGGATCAAAGGCATGAGATCCCAAATGCTGAGATTAAAGGTGTGTGCCTCCCAAGTACTGGGATCAAAGGCATGAGATCCCAAATGCTAGGATTAAAGGTGTGTGCCACCACTGCCTGTCTTCTTTGGTTAACTGGTGGCTAGCTCCACACTCTGATCTCAAGGCAAGCTTCATTTGTTAGAGCACAAACAAAATATCCCTGCATTGCTAGTTTAAGCTTCTGTTGGACAGAAATTATTTTCTTGTTCACCAACATATTCCGAGAGACCAGGATAGTGCTTTACACGTTAAGTGCTCAATACGTCTTTGTTAGTTGAATGAGTAAGAGAAGGCTAGAATGTGTACACCGGGCATATGTGTGTGGGAAGTGGGAATAAAGAGGCAGTTGAAATGAGCTGTAAAGAGGTGCAAGTGGCCTCTACCAGATATTAATACCTTCAAGCAAGTTATCTTTTCTTTTAGATGGAACTGACTCACAAGACGTTGGTTGGCAGAGGAGAGAATGTAGCAGCAAAAGCCTTTTAATTAGCATGCCTGAACTTTACTAATTCAAAAGTTCACTTAATGTTGATGGCCTTCCCCCAAGTTGCAGAAAAAGTTACTGGAGACTAAATTAAAAAAAAAATGTTAACGGTTGGTTTCTTTGTGTAAGTCACTAGTGTGCAGTGGGTTTGGGCTTTGATCACTGTGTTCATCATGGACCAATGTCCTAATCTCACCAAAGGACCTGAGATAAGAACCTGAGAGAGAAGCAATGGTCTCCTACCCAGTTACTGTGACCTGTGACAGTCAATTTAATCAAACAAATAATACCACAAAGTCCATATTTTACCTACCTCCAGGGTTTCTGTGAGGATCAGTGAATTGCAATTGTTGTATTGTAAAAATCTAAAACCATTACAAGGTAAACAGGAAGTCTAATCAGGACAAGAATAGTAGCTGGATGTGTTGGTGCCATGTGGGGGTATCTACAACCACCAGGGCCAGCAGAATGTCGATTCATGTGAGGCAAGAATGAAGTCCAATTCAACAAGACTGTAGCTGGTATTAGATCAAACTTCTAGAGTTACACCAGGCAGTTTATTTTAGTCATATTCAAGCACAGCAAAATTTTTGAAAAATTTTTCTGGTGATAATTAATTCAATCCCATGGGGACAACAAGGCTTAAGACATGATTACATTGAAACTCTGTTCAAAGTACGTATGACCTCCTCCATAAAGATGGGTTCTATTGACTGAGAAACAATGCTCAAGGTAAGGGTCTAGGGAGAATGACTGAGATAAACCCAAAGTTTAGGGGAGCCAGATGTGGTCTGGCTATATAGAGAGAGCAGAGGTCGCCAGGCTGTCAACCACCACTGTTCCATTTGTCAAGTACATGTGACATTTCCCATAAGGATAGGTTCTATTGACTGAGAAATGATGCTCAAGATAAAGGTCTAGGGAGGAAGCATCTGGGATAAACGTAAGAGCCTGGGCGAATCAGGTGTAGCCTGGCCCTACAGATAGCACAGGTCACCAGGCTATTAACACATCCATTCCCAGCCTCCTGGGCAGAAAACAGGTTAAACATCTCTTCCTTTGAAGAGACTACCCTGCGTGTTTAACATTCTGGTTTCCCTAATGCTTATCTGTGAGCACAAGGGCCTGGAGTTCTCTGTGGTGTGGCACTTCATTTTCTTTCTGCCCTAAAAACAAAAAACAAAGCAAGAAACAAAAAACAAACAAACAAACAAACAAACAAAAAACCCAACCCAAAATGTAGAGTAACAAAAACAGTCTGGGTGACATCTTTTGGAAAATCCATTAGTGTGACTACCCACTGTAATAGAACCCAGAGAGCTCTCTTATTAGGGAGAGAGGTCCTGAGTCTGTGCTGGTTCTAGAATCAATAGCCATTCCTGACGACAGCTTGACTGTCAGCTCCACCCTCTTTACCTATAACACGGCATGGAGAGCAGAGCTGCCTTCTATAAAGCGGGCACACCTGTGAGCTGCTTCTAATAGTAACACTGTCAGCGTGTGCTTGCAGGTTTGTGTTTTGCTGATATTAAAAGGCAGGTCTTGTAATCAGGTCTAGCCCCCTTTCTATTATTAGAGTGTTAGACTTGTTATTAGATAAACTTGATGCTAATTCTTTGTGTATGAAGAACATAATCTGTGCTATTTTGGCAGTAAAGTGGCATGAAACTCATTAAAATATCCTGAGGACTCCATGCTTAAGACAGTTGAAATTGAAAGACAAATTACTGAATTCTTTGTGTGCTCAGATCTCTTTAGGTTGAAAATAGCCATTGCTATGGGCAAGCCTTCATGCTCAGGTCCCCATCAGTACATGTGCAGATGTAAAGAGCAGCCAACACCATGGGAGACTGTGGGAAGCCTGTGGTGAAAAAGAATGGCTCCCATAAGTTCATATATTTGAATGTTTGGTCCCCAGTTAATGGAACTGTTTGGGAAGGATCAGGAGGTGTGGCCTTGTTGGAGGAAATGTGTCATTGGGTCATTGGGGGTGGGCTTTGAGGTTTCAAAAGCCCACACCAGGCCTAGTGTGTGGCCTCCCCTCTCTTTCTCTCTTTCTCTCTCTGCCTGCTGTCTGAGGATCAGGATAGAAAGCTCTCAGCTACTGCTACAGCACCATGCCTGTCTGCTTCCCCACCATCATGATCATGGACTAACCCTCTAAAACTATCAGCAGGCCTCCAATTAAATGCATTCTGTATAAAAGTTGTCTTGGTCATTGTGTCTCTTCACAGCAATAGAACAGTGACTAAGAGCCCTCACATCAGTACACTTGCAGATGTAGCATGGAATTAAATGTCAAGGTTTCCAATAGGAGACTAGCCCTTTGTAAGGTGGTGGTCTGGGCAGATGGTAGCAACCCCAATATCCCATCTTTCATTCCCTCTCTAGCTTCTAGGATCTTGCCTTTCTCCTTAAAGGCCATCTCTACATGCATAAAAATTTTAAAATGAATAACATTTTTTTTAAAAAAGCTACTTTACTGGGTGGGCTGAGTAGGGGCAGAAATATCTTAATTCTGCTCCTGTCCCTACACTACTCCCCCAAACACTCTCATAGCTTTGCTTGTGGGTGAAAAGACAACCTACTTTTGATTTTTAAAAAATAAGTAGTAAGATACACATGTCATTAAATGTACCATTTTAACTACTTTTGGGTATACAGTTCAGTGGCATTAACCACATTTATGTTGTGAAGTTGCCATTATCATCCATCTTCAGAACTTTTTCATATTCTCAAAATGAAACTCGGTATCTACTAAAAGTGAGTTCTCCAGGAATCTAATCTATAATCTATTTTCTGCCTCTGTGTTGACTACTGCAGGTGTTTCATATAATTTGTGTTATGTAGCTTTTGTTCTTTCTCCCTAACTTATTTCTCTAAAAAAAATTATCTTCAAGGTACATACATGGTCTAGCATGTGCCAGAGTTCCATTTTTTAAGTCTGAATAATGTTCCACTGTATGTGTAGGCTGTTACACATGTTGTCTAACCATTCGTCTGTCAATGGACTTTCAGCTTTTCTACTTTTAGGCTACTGTGAACACCATTGCTGTAAGCATTGATATGTGCATATCTCTTAGATAGGGTGGTGCTGTGGGATGGTCTGTATGTTGCTCTGATTGGTCAATAAATAAAACACTGATTGGCCAGTGGCCAGGTAGGAAGTATAGGCGGAACTAACAGAGAGGAGAATTGAGAGAACAGGAAGGCGGAGGGAGACACTGCCAGCCACTGCCATGACAAGCAGCATGTGAAGACGCCGGTAAGCCATGAGCCACATGGCAAGGTATAGATTTATAGAAATGGATTAATTTAAGATATAAGGACAGTTAGCAAGAAGCCTGCCAGGGCCATACAGTTTGTAAGCAATATAAGTCTCTGTGTTTACTTGGTTGAGTCTGCACGGCTGCGGGACTGGCGGATGAGAGAGATTTGTCCTGACTGTGGGCCAGGCAGGAAAACTCAAGCTACAGGGTGGGATGCAGCCGGGCTGGTAGAGTGCTTGACTAGTATACTGAGCACTGGGTTTGATCCCCCAGCATTGTAAACACTGGTCCTGTTGATGTAGGCCTGCAATCCCAGTGGAAGGTGGAGCAGGAAGATCAGAAGTTCAAGGTCATTCTCAGCTACAGAGTGAATTTGAGATTACCCTGGACTATAGGGGATCCTGTTTCTAGAAAAACAAAGAAACTCCAACATTCTAACATAACTATTTCCATCACAATATCCAGGAACATCACTGGATCATGGTAAATAATAAATACATTTTTCTTACCTACTGCCTTAGAGAGGATGTTGAGGTTAAACCTATATACTGCTTATTTTGCTTACCACTCCAAACCTGTGAGAGACCAACCTTTAATGTGACAGACAATTGATTTGTCTTTCCAGTGGCTACAAGTCTTGAATCATCATCTCTCCCTCTCACCATCAGTATTCAGGGTCAGTAGGTGGGCAACTGTTGAAGCTGCATGATAGGCAGGCAGTCCTTCTTTTGTACATGTAATTTTTGGTCCTAGGCATTGAAGTTGGGCCCTGACACATGCTAAGCAAGATCTTTAACTGAGCTACATCCCCACCCCTAGTCTTGTGTACATTTGAAATTAAAAGGAAAATAAGATGTTTATTCAAATAACAAAAGCTCAGATCCTGACACTAACCTTGTGACTGAAGGGACCACCCACGGACTTATATACCCATCTGTTTTTTGCATTGAGTGGTTAATTGGGGGTCAACTGGTAATTGTTAATGGATTTTGTTTTTGGTTATATAATTATATTCATAATAACCAATGCTTATGACATCTTCTATGCCTATGACATATAAACAAATTATATTACAGGTCGTTTTTAGAATCATCTTAACACGCTTATTTATGAGCATACACGATAACATTTAAATAGCATTTAAATACCTCCTGTAATGGCACTGCACATTTCCCCCAGTGTGACTGAAACTGGTTGCAATCCTTCCTTCCAGACACATAAAGTACTAGAAAAGTCGCCAAAAAAGAGACATGGACTCAATGTGGTGCCAAAAATAATAATAGCACTTGAAATGTTAAACAGTTCCTCGGAGCTCTTCTTCTTGTTCCCTCTTCCTCCTGCTTCTCTTTGGAGATGAGCCTCCCTGGCTGGCTTCCTGTCCATGTGGTGGGCCTGCCCTCCTGAGTCAGCTGTGCAGCTGTTTGGGACGGATGTGCGGGGCTGATGGGAACAGCGATGGGAGTGGAATGGAGGGAATGGAATCAGAGCACTCTAGATTCTA
>CABHPP010123917.1:42813-69139 GCA_902168425.1 Peromyscus attwateri
CACACACACACACACACACACACACACACACACACACACACACACACCAGACTGCTGCTCTGGATGCTTCCTTCCTGAGCCCTGCTCTCTCCTTCTGACATCTCAACCTACCTTCCCAGGTCCAGATTCAAGAGTATCTTCTGACAACCCTTCTGGGTAGTCTTCCCTGACCTGAATTCATTTATTCCTTACTACTTCCCAGATCTGGACCTCTATTCTGTGGGGATGATTAGAAGGACGAGCAAAGGAAGGGAGCCACCAATCAGGAGAATCTGGGGTGGGTCCACTAAAGCTGTATGGAATATCAAGCCACCATTTGCTGGGAAGGAAGCACACTGTTTGTGAGATGGAAACCTGGTGGAGGCAAAACAGGAAAATATGGTAGATTTCAACAATATGAAGTATTCCAGAATATTCTAGCATGCTGAAGGGTGAACCCCCCCCCCCACAAGATAGGCAAGTGAGGGGACAAGATATAAAAGTACAGGATAGGAAATGAGAACTTGATCGTGTCTATGCTGTGGTGATGGCTGATGAGCACCAGGAGTGATAAGCTGCCTTACCTCTGAAGAACTGCCTAAACGTCTTCATGTCTCTGGAGTTGGACTGGGGTGGCAGAGTGAACAGGCTAGAGACCTCTCCTGCTGCCTCGTTCATGTAGCTTTGAGTCTCATATTGACAGGGATCAAGTGAAGTCTTACTCATCTTGATACCTCCCACATCCCAGTGCTGAATAAAATAATGGTTGTGGAATTGAACTCAGTTCAACTAATGAGCCCTGGTAAAGGCTTCGATGCTGATATAAATCTATAATAAAATTAGACTCAATCTCATGTAGATTTAAAACATGTTGTCTAGGCTGTGTCTGCTTTAGGAAGGGAAACATTTCTTTCGATTGGGTCTGCTGCCTGGAGTTATAAAAGCACCCTGTAGAAAACACCTTCTGAGGTACTGCACAATATCAGCATCTCAGTCCAGCTTTGAGCCAATAGTGTCGGGTCTATCCTTTATATTCTTTTCTTTGAAATGTAGACTCTTTCTCAAATATTGAAAAAATGCTGATATAAAGAATTCATGCCAATTTTATAATTAGAGAAAAATAAAAGTAGGTATTGGAGAAAAAAATATATGTATTCATGGCACCCAAGGATCAATGCTTTGTCAATATTTTTGTGTACAACTTTCCAACAACTCTACTCTTGGCTTTCTAGATTTCTCTTAGGATTCAGCATCTATGGGGTTCTAGAACTTTCCCAAGTCTGTGGCTAGCACCCTTTCTGTCTTGTCATTGTGTCTTACCTTCATTATCACCGTGTCCTCTCTCCGAGTTCCAGGCTCCCCTGCTTTGTGAGATCTTCCTTTTCCCATACATGTCAGGGTCTGCTGTGAGGAAAAGTTCTAGTTTGTTTACAGTACAGTGTAAGTAGCAGGTGAGTCTTCATGTGCTACCCATGCTGGAAATACTTGCTTTTAGAGATGAAAGCCTTAAAGGAAAGAACTGGACCCCCCCCCCCCCCCCGATTCTCAGCTATCACGCCTAAGAAAGCATTCCTTTACTTGCTATCTTCAGAAGCATATTCAGAGTCTGAGGGACTCTTCTTGTACAAAAGTAGGAGGAACAGAAAATTAAGTCATGCAGAATGAGGTGTGCTAAGTCGATTGCTGGGGGTCTTAACTCTAAACTGACCCCTGTTTTCTTGTTGCTGTTCTTTTTTAAAATCAATTCTTACCATACAACACAACTAACAATGTAGAAACCATTGGCCCATTTTATAGAACAGGAAATGAAGACCCAGAGAAGCTACTTCTCAACCAGTAGAGCCATGCACAGGCAGACACAAGAGGTGCCCACCACATGAGCCAAAAAGAGTTAAAAGCTGGGCTTTAACAAAGGCATTGTGCTGTTCGAATTTCTAAAGGTCTTATTAATAAGAAACCAGGAACCAGATATTGGGGTGGAAGCTGAAAGATCAGAGAAGCAGAGCAAGCCACAGCCACCACCTCTTACCTCACTAACTCCTCAGCCCGATAAAGCCTCTCATTCCTGTCTCCTCATACCTTATATACCTTCCTCTGCCCAGCTATCACTTCCTGGGATTAAAGGCGTGTGTGCTTCCCAAGCAAAGGTATGAGATCTCAAGTCCTGGGATTAAAGGTGTGTGACTCCCAAGTATTGGGATTAAAGGTGTGTGCCACGACTACCTGGCCTCTATGTTTAATCTAGTGGCTTGTTCTGTTCTCAGCAAAGTTTATTAGGGTATACAATATATCACCACAACAACGGCTGTCAATGGAATTCAAATCATGACAGGCTCCAAGCCTATAGTCATTTCTAAAGCCCTGCTCTCTCCCAAGTGGAAGCAACAACTCACAGCCTCTGACCCTGTGGCTAACATTTGTCCCCAAGCCCTTATGTGGATTTACTTCCTAAAAGGACAATAAAGTCACTATTGTTGCAGATTGACCCTTTCTATATACAAAGTGGTGAGAAACAAAGCCAAGAGTATCCTTTCAATACACAGGAGTCCACAGTGGGATAAGGATGCATGGTGTTCCACGTGTTAGGAGGACCCAGAATATTTTTATGTCAAATTTGTGTAAAGCAAATTACATGCTGAATACAGAACTCACTGTTTTAAGGAACTTCACAATCAAATCTTCCATTAAAAACTAAAAGAATTCTTGTCAATCAAGAAGTAACATCCTAATTTCTCTTTTGACAGTTTGAATGTTCATATCCAGAGTTTTCTGAGCACAGAACACAATAGTACACACATGGAAAACTGCAAGGATTTGGACAGGCTGCTGATGGACAGAGGCAAAACCCAAGTCCCCTCAATAGTAAGAGCAGGCTGTGCACTGTGAAAACCCTTGTTGATCCTGCTGGCAGCATATTCACCTCAGTCACTGAATGGGTATATCCATCACTGAAGATACACCAAAAGAATAACCTAGACCAAAGGAATAACCTGGGTGATCCTTGGACCCAGAACTGAATATGTTTCTGATTTTAAAGTGTTATGTTCTTTGTTTATTTAATTGTGTGTATATGTATGAGTATGGTTATGTGTGTCTGTGCAGAGCCAAGTCAGAGCAGGGTGTCCTCTTCAAGTACTCTCCACTGTACTTTTCCAGGTAAGGTCTCTCACTGAATCTGGAGCTCACTGGTTGGTTAGACTGGCTTACCCATAAGACTCTGGGATCCACCTGTCCTCATAACCCAGGGTTGCAGGTGTGCACCACCGTGTCAAGCTTTTATGTGGGTGCTGGCGATCAGAACTCAGCTTCTCAGGCTCGCACTGTGAGCACTTTATCCTCCAAGACATCTCCCCAAGTCTCTGAGAGTGTTTGTTCTTTTCTTGAAGCATTTTTTGAGGTTTATTTTTACTTAGTTTGGTAGGTGTTTCCCCTGCATGTGTGTCTGTGCACCATGGGCCTGCAGTACCCACAGAGAGGTCACCAGATCCCCTTGGAACTGGAGTTACAGATGGTTGTGAGCTGCCATGTGGGTGCTGGGGATCGAACCCCAGTCCTCTGGAAGAGCAGTCAGCAATCTTAACCACTGAGCCATCTCTCTCTAGCCCATGGGTTTTCATTGTTCTTGTTTGCTTGTTTGTTTTTGTTGTTTGATTTATGTAATTAATTGATATAGAAAAATAACTATAGTATTCCTGTACAAATAATTTACTATTCCAAGAGCATTTTCCATCTTTTAAAAAGACTAAAATTTAAGCATTTACCAATGCTGATATTCCACTCTTCATCTGCTTGAATTTCTGCAGACAATTTAGCCTGAGCTTGGATAATTCTGCTCCATCGTTATTCTCCACTAGAGTCACTGATGCATACATCTGGAGAGAACATTATCCTGGTAGTCATTAAAAAGCAGAAAAAAAAGTTCTCAGAATTTTTTATGAACTGACCTGATTTCCCTTTCAATGCTTCATCAAATAGTTAAGTTTTGTTTGTTTATTTGTTTGTTTGTTTTAACAGTTATGGTCATTGAATAGAATGGGGGTTTGGCAAACTGGCTGCCCATTTTTATCAATAAAGTTTGATTGAAACATCCATGCTTATTCATTTACAGTACTATCTATGGATTCTAAGTATATAGCTTTTTAAAATAAATCTTTTAAATTGTATGTATTCATTCATCGTGTGACTGTGTGAGTTTGTGCACACCTACTTGAGTGGAGGTCAGAGGACAACTTTTGGGAACTGGTTCTCTCCTCCCATTATCTCCCAGGGACTGAACTCAGGTTATCAGACCTGGCGGCAAGTGCCTTTACTGCTGAGACATCTCACTAGCTTTTTTATCTATGGCTTCTTCTGTGTGACAATGGCAGAGTTTAATAGTTGCAATAAACATTCTATGGCTCTTAAAACTGAAACATACTATCTGACTTTTAAGAAAAAACTGTCCAGACCCCATAGTATACTACAAATACCATTTTAAGGGGATCTATTGCAATGGCCATTGTTTAGGTGCTCCAAATTTACAAACTCGGGTTTGACGAAACCTAGCTAATTGCATTGTAGGAAGAGATGGTTAAAAAGGAAGATGGGGCATGTGTAATGACGTCACATTGAGAGAGGTAGGAAGACAGCCATTGTTGGGCCTCGATCAGGCTATAGGAACAGGCAAAGCCCAATGATGGATTTACAGCAAGGCAGGCGCTACCCACCTGCTTTGCCATAGCCTGTTCAGAGAGCATTGCCTTAAGAGTCACCTTGTCCCCCATTTGCCAGGTCCACAGTTAAGGTTCCGAGATGGATGGACAGGCTTGGCACTCACCTTTCCATGTCCCGCCCTCCTTGGTCATCTCACCATCGTCAGGAGGCCCTAAATCCTTGAAAGTTGGACACTGTGATTCTAAACTGACACTAGTGGCTACGGCATGGCTAAGGAAGAGGAGCTGTGGCAGCTAGTAGCTCAGCTCCTACAAACCAAACCTCCTGCAGACCTGCGCCCTCCTGCCCGCTTTCACCATGGGCCTCAGCTCTGACAGCATCGCGTCACAGAAGGAATGAAGCACCTGGCTGGCTGGTGCACAGCCAGGGATGCACAGATGGCAACATGATGTGTCACTAGCTTATGCTAAAATGAGACATCGACTTTACAGGGAGCAATTCCTCCTACTCAAGCATTAGTGAAGATCACACTGTGTGTGTGTGTGTGTGTGTGTGTGTGTGTGTGTGTGTGTGTATGTGTTTTCATTGCATCAATATGCATCTTACATAATGGTGGGCATTGAATAAAACGAAAAGGAAATACGGTATTTTCAGAAGCCCTCAGTCCCATCCCTTGGGCTGCAGGAGGACTGATAAGCACACACTTCTCAAGCCTGACTTTTCTCCTTTTGAAAGCCAGCCTCGCTGCCTGCTCTTGATGCATCTCTCTTGTACAAATGCAGCCCTGGGCCATTTGTCTCAGGCCATTTTCTTCCACAAAGCCGGCACTGGCTTGTCTGTATGTCCTTAGACATGCTGATTCTGCTGCGGTCAGGACTCCAAAACTTGGCTGGCCACTATAAACACCTGAGAGATTTTACTGCAATGGGACTTCCCAGAGTCTAGGAGAGGGACTGGAATAGTTATCTCCAAGGTCTCGGTGGTCTTCAATGATCAGCCTCATTTCAGAACCACAGTGCTGTGATCTGTAGCTGGCATCTGCATCTGGTCTCTGAGAAGGCAACCTCATTTTTCCCTTGGACCTTACAGAAGTCAATACCATAAACATGGCAAAGGGGATACTAGAGCACTGTTTGTCAATCA
Source organism: Peromyscus attwateri (assembly GCA_902168425.1). NCBI lineage: Eukaryota > Metazoa > Chordata > Mammalia > Rodentia > Cricetidae > Peromyscus > Peromyscus attwateri. The sequence continues at coordinate 48,589 of CABHPP010123917.1, forward strand.
TGGACACATACACCCTGTTTAGTTCTCCTCACTGGTTGCCAATCCAAACATTCCACCCTCTACAGATGGCCATGAGTTTCTCTGTCACGTTCTGGCTGGGAGGCTCTAGGCTGGTTCTTAGCTTCCCTGTTCTCCCCATGCCTTGAGGAACCTTATCTGTAAAACAAGGATGACAGTGGAGCCTACTCCTATGTTACAGGAGTAACTACTATGGTACAGAAGTTACTACTACTAGTAATTCCTACTAGTTACATAAGGATTAAATGGATGAACGCATAAAGATCTGAGAAGAGTGCCTGGCTCATGGGAAATATCATTCAAGATGGTTATTTTTATCACTGATTATTTTTATTTGGTCTAGTGTACTTCCTATGTTCTCTTGGCTTACACTCCTGATTGAGGCGATCAGTTTTGGGGTTTCTGTCCTGGGGACAGAGGGGGGTATAGGATGGATTTTTCAGTGTTTACACAGCTGGACATCTTCATTGAATTTTTGTTTGTATGAAAAATGTGAGCACATCACGAGAGTGCAGGATGGAGGTGGGAAAGAACTTGCATGTGGTACCCTGAAACCCTGTCAGTGGGTCCTTTCTGGGGACTAGAGCAAAGCAACCCCACATATATAGACTTCCCATTCTAGGCACATTCATCTTTCTGGGCAGCTTATAGCACCAATTCTTTCTCACAGTTTCTGAAAGTGAGAAGTCCAAGGTCAAGGCACATTCAGTAGTGACAGCCTACTTCCTGGGTCACAGACAGCCCACTTCCTGGGTCACAGACGGCCCACTTCCTAGGTCTTAGACAGGCCAATTTCCTGGGTCACAGACAGGTGTACTTCCTGGGTCACAGATATATGGTCTTCTGGTGTTTCCTCACATGATGGAAGGTGCAGGCTACCTCTCTGGTATCCTTTTTGTTCAAGCAGAATCTCATTCTTGAGGGCCCTGCCTGATTACATCTATTTGTTTATTTATTTGGGGGTGGGGGTGAGGAAGAGTGCCACCATGCATATGTGAAGGACCTGTGAGAATCTGAGAGTCAGTGTCCTTCCAGGATGCATGTCTAGGGGATTGAACCCAGGTCCTCGGGCTTGGTGACAAGCGCTTTTACCTGCGCAGTCATCTTGTTATCCCATGATACCATTCATTACATTGGTGATTAAGTTTCAGTATAAAAACTTGGAGACCATAAACATTCCAATCATAATGATATCAAATCATATGCATGAGCATTTGGAAAAGACCCAGTATTGTAAGACACAATTAAGAAGAGGGTGGAGATGCAAAGTAATTGTCTAATTTGAGAAACATCATCACTTGCCAAGTTCCAGGAACAACCATGGGTGTTGACTCTGTTCACACTGTGGGTCGATAAACAACTGTGGTCAGGATTGTCACAGAGAGCAGAAAGAGAGAAATTCAGCATCCCTCCAACCTGTCAGCGGTGTACCTGAAGCAGTGGCAGAGTTCCAGAAACTGCAAAGCACTGCCATTAACAGTGTAACCAGAGCCTTTCACAGGCTCATGAGCTATGCTACTTGGGAGACAATATTTTAAAAAATGCATTATTAGCAACACATAATGCATCAATCAGTACTCTATTTTAGGCATCAAGCATGATTCTTTCTATTCCCAAGATGGTGTTAGATACTTCACCTAATGGTTTAATAAGCACACCTCATAAACAGTGTAATTATCTGTGTTACAACCTGGAGATTCCCAGTGTCACTTTATGCTTGGTGTTGCTGTTTACCATTTAGCGGATACCCTCCAGGATAAATAAATGCTAAGCAGTGCATGGCACACCCTCCAGTGCCTACAGGCATTCACAGACGGGCAGAAAGAACACAGTAGTGCCAATGGAATTGCCTGAATCTCAGGCCCAGCTCCAAAAGTTCTGTTTCTGTTGTTGCATTTCTTAATCACTTTGAGATGGCGTCTTAAACCAGGAATAAGAACCACTTTATGGACTGTGGCAAAGTGCTGAATGAGCAAGTATGCCATCGCTTCCCTACATTTTCCAACCACCCACAATTACTCAGGGTCCCAGCCACAACACTCTGACATGCCATGTGTTGGGCACCTGGCTGAATTAATGAAAAGCTGTGTGGCCTTCCAGCTTCTCCTTGGACCTGGGATGAAGATGAACACACTTTTTCAGATATTGTAATTTACAAAACAGTGAAGCCTCCTTCAGCCTGGGCCCCTGAATGACTGTGTAGAGCTTAACGTGCCCCTCACCCTTGGCCCACTCCCATTCCCTTGTGGATCTTTAAAGAAAAAGGTAGAATGAAAATAATCTTGTTATGAGAAGAGCGGTTATTTCTTCTATGCACTATAACTCCACTAGTGGCCAGGATTTCTATAAAGTGATAGGATGTATTTGTAAAGAGCATGTGTTCACTATCTTTGTGACCACTCTGTACCTCAGTTCCTTCATTTGTAATATGGTGATAATTTCTCATTTAAAAATATGAAATTAGTCAAGACATAGGTAGGGGTGTGGTGTGTGTGTGTGTGTGTGTGTGTGTGTGTGTGTGTGTGTGTGTGATGCTGGGTTTCAAATTCAGGACCTCATGATGCTAGGCAAGCCCTGTCCCATTAAGCTACACCCACAGCCCAGATAGAAACTCTTAGAACAGTGACTTGACAGGGAAGGATAATTGAATGCTTCTCTTAAGTTCATGCGAGGCCCTAACTCCTAGTTCTTCAGAATGTGACTATATTTGGAGATGGGGCTTTTAAAGATGAACGTTAAATGGAGACATAGAACGGGCCCTAATCCAACATGTCTAGCGCCCTTATAAGAGGAGATTAGACCCAGACAGGCACAGAGAAGGAGACACTGGGAGAAGATGCCATACCTAAGCCAAAGGGAGAGGCTTCAGAAGAAACCGAGTCTGTTGATACTGTTTCTAGGACTTGGGGCCTCCTGAAGGGAGTTATTTTAACCTTCTATTCTGTGGTGTTTTGCTATGGCAACCCTAAAGAATTAACAAAGAAGCACATATACTAGCTGGCATTCAGTAAATTGTCAGCCACCTGATAAACAGTGATTGGCAGCAGGCGCCTGTTTTCCTTACCCAGTGTTCCCGCCCTTTCCCTGAAATAGCGATCCCCATGCTGGCAGCACATTAAAGTCAGTCGGGGGACTCTGAAAAGGTGCCCAGCCTGACCTCCACCCTCACTTGGAGATTTAATTGGCTTGGGCAGGACCCAGCACTGGTAGTTTTCGAGGCTGGTTGGGTGAGTCTGCCGCACGCACCTAAGGTTGAAACTCCTCTTCTGCGCTTGTCAGCAAATCGCTGCTCATCTGCTTCATACCATAAAGTCCGCCTCGAACTTGACAAGCCACAACCAAAAGAAGCATGGGATGGCCTGTGAGCCACTGTCCTATCTCCAGGAAGATGGCACTCACACTGCACCAAGCCTGTGGCCTGCTGACCTGGCAGTCCAGCTGTCCCTGCGTTTTCACTCAAGCAGTGACGTAGAACAGCTGCAGTGTGGATGTCTCTGATGGGGGAGGAGACACTGCAGAGAAAGGGCTCAGGGTCTCTTAGGAAAGACACTAGAGTTTCAGCTTCCTCCTTTGTGGTTAGCAAGTTAGGATACAACAAGTTGAAGGCTGCTTCCACTGGGTCATGCAGGGTGCTCGGGGCAGGAAGATGTTCTAAGCAAGCTCATGAATACAGAAAAGCCAGAAGCCAACCCCAGATGACCGCAGTTGACCACAGATGACCCAGACCAGAATTGAGAGAACGTCCGACTTCTGCCTGATTCCGGGAGACCTCCCCTCTTTATACTCTTCAGATCTAATCATCACTGCCCCTCTCCATTTACTTGTGTACCTCTGGTTTGCTTCCCCACACAAGACACAAGTCCCATCAGCACCGAGACTCCCTGCCTTGAATCCCTGCCACCAATTGGAGACAGTGGATTACTCTGTTCAGATTTGCTTCCTCAAATTTGATGATCCCTGTTGGCTTATCTGACCAGAACACCCAAATTGTAGGACTTTGGTTCTACAATTATAAATTGTGGTTTACCCTTGGCCATCCATTGTAGAGGAGGAAGCTAGGACACACCTGAAATGAAGGCTACGCTATCAGTTTCAACTGAGACCCCCAGGTGGTATGTTTTACTGTTGCCACTCTGAGCTGTAACAGAGACAGTTATAAAGACACTTTCAATACATGATTAGCTATCCCAGCTCCGTTCTCAGGAGGACTAAGAGTCAAGGGAGGACTTTGAAGTTCATTTCTTTGGGGGACAGTCAAATTCCCTGCACTACACTTACCCTAGCTTGAACAATCCCTACTCAGAAAGACCAGCATGCGGCCTGTGGAAGCAGAGTGAACAACTACAATCAGGAAGTGGCTTTCTCTGGAAGAGTCAAGATGTGTGAGTCCTGAAGGTAGGAAGTGGAAACTCTGATAGGAATGTGAGGTATGGACCCTGCGCTCTGGGAAGCTGCACACTCCTAAATACAACCTGTTCAGTCCACATAATGTTACTTGTATGTATGTTTTCTTTCTTTTTTTTTTTTTTTACTTTTATTGATTCTTTGTGGATTTCACATCATACATTCCTATCCCACTTATCTCCCTGTCCCAATGTGACCATCTCCCCTCCCCCCAAAACAAAACAAAATTTAAAAGAAAAACCAAAAACCAACCAACCAAACAAACAAAAAACTGAGAAGAAACACATCCTGGAAGCTGCGGTGTGACAGTGAGTCCCACAGTTTACCCATTAGTCCATCCATCATTTTTTTTTTTTTTAAATAGTCTGATTGTTCTTTATTTTATATCTAGAATCCACTTATGAGTGAGTACATACCATGATTGTCTTTCTGGGATTGGGTTACCTCACTCGGGATGATATTTTCTAGTTCCATCCATTTGCCTGCAAATTTCATGCTTTCATTGTTTTTTTCTGCTGAGTAGTACTCCATTGTGTATATGTACCACATTTTTTAAATCCATTCTTCAGTTGACGGGCATCTAGGTTGTTTCCAGGTTCTGGCTATTACAAATAGTGCTGCTATGAACATAGCTGAGCATGTATCTTTGTGGTATGAATCAGCATCCTTTGGGTATATGCCCAAGAGTGGTATTGCTGGGTCTTGAGGTAGTTCAATTCCTAGTTTCCTGAGAAACCGCCATACTGATTTCCACAGTGGTTGTACAAGCTCGCATTCCCACCAACAGTGGAGGAGTGTTCCCTTTGCTCCACATCCTCTCCACCATTGACTGTCATTGGTGTTTTTGATTGTAGCCATTCTGACAGGTGTAAGGTGGTATCTCAGAGTCGTTTTGATTTGCATTTCTCTGATGATTAAGGATGTTGAGCATTTCTTTAAATGTCTTTCAGCCATTTGTAATTCTTGTTTTGTGAATTCTCTGTTTAGCTCTTTAGCCCATTTTTTTAATTGGATTGTTTAGTACTTTGTTGTCTAGTTTCTTGAGTTCTTTATATACTGTGGAGATCAGTCCTCTGTCAGATGTGGGGTTGGTGAAGATCTTTTCCCATTCTGTTGGCTGTCTTTTTGTCTTATTGACTGTGTCTTTCACCTTGCAAAAGCTTCTCAGTTTCGAGAGGTCCCATTTATTAATTGTTGTGCTCAGTGTCTATGCTGTTGGTGTTTTATTTAGGAAGTGGTCTCCTGTGCCAATGCGTTCAAGAGTACTTCCTACTTTCTCTTCTATTAAGTTTAGTGTAACTGGATTTATGTTGAGGTCTTTGATCCACTTGGATTTGAGTTTTGTGCGTGGTGACAGATATGGATCTATTTGTAATCTTTTACATATTGACATCCAGTTATGCCAGCACCATTTGTTGAAGAGGCTTTCTTTTTTCCATTGTATAGTTTTGGCTTCTTTGTCAAAAATCAGGTGTTCGTATGTGCATGGATTAATGTCAGGGTCTTCAATTCGATTCCATTGGTCCGTAGGTCGGTTTTTATACCAGTACCAAGCTGTTTTTATTACTATAGCTCTATAGTAGAGCTTGAGGTCAGGGATGGTGATGCCTCCAGAGGTTGCCTTATCATATAGGATTTTTTTTAGCTATCCTGGGTCTTTTGTTTTTCCATATGAAGTTGAGTATTTTTCTTTCCAAGTCTGTGAAGAATTGTGTTGGGATTTTGATGGGGATTGCATTGAATCTGTAGATTGCTTTTGGTAGGATTGCCATTTTTACTATGTTAATCCTATCTATCCATGAGCATGGGATGTCCTTCCATTTCCTGATATCCTCTTCAATTTCTTTCTTTAGAGATTTAAAGTTCTTATCAAAAAGGTCCTTCACTTGTTTAGTTAGTGTTATCCCAAGGTATTTTATATTATTTGTGGCTATTGTAAAGGGTGATGTTTCTCTGACTTCTTTCTCAGCCCTTTTATCATTTGTGTATAGGAGGGCTACTGATTTTTTTGAGTTGATCTTGTATCCTGATACTTTACTGAAGGAGTTTATCAGCTGTAGGAGTTCCCTGGTTGAATTTTTGGGGTCACTTATGTATACTATCATATCATCTGCAAATAGTGAAAGTTTGACTTCTTCCTTTCCAATTTGTATTCCTTTGATCTCCTTTTGTTGTCTTATTGCTCTACCTAGAACTTCTAGTACTATATTGAATAAATATGGGGAGAGTGGACAGCCTTGTCTTGTTCCTGAATTTAGTGGTATCGCTTTGAGTTTCTCTCCGTTTAATTTGATGTTGGCTGTTGGCTTGCTGTAAATTGCCTTTATTATGTTTAGGATTGTTCCTTGTATTCCTGATCTCTCTAAGACTTTTTATCATGAAGGGGTGTTGGATTTTGTCAAAGGCTTTTTCAGCATCTAATGAGATGATCATGTGGTTTTTTTCTTTCAGTTTGTTTATATGGTGTATTACATTGACAGATTTTCGTATGTTGAACCATCCTTGCATCCCTGGGATGAATCCTACTTGGTCGTGATGGATAATTTTTTTGATGTGTTCCTGGATTCGGTTTGCCAATATTTTGTTGAGTATTTTTGCATCAATATTCATGAGGGAGATTGGTCTGTAATTCTCTTTCTTTGTTGCATCCTTTTGTGGTTTGGGTATCAGGGTAATTGTAGCCTCATAAAAAGAGTTTGGTAGTGTTCCTTCTGTTTCTATTGTGTGGAATAATTTGAAGAGTATTGGTATTAGTTCTTCTTTGAAAGTCCGGTAGAATTCTGCACTGAAACCGTCTGGTCCTGGGCTTTTTTTGGTTGGGAGACTTTTGATGACTGTTTCTATTTCTTTAGGGGTTATTGGTCTATTTAAGTGGTTTATCTGGTCTTGATTTAATTTTGGTATGTGGTATTTATCCAGGAAATTGTCCATTTCTTCCAGATTTTCCATTTTTGTGGAGTACAGGTTTTTGAAGTATGATCTGATGATTCTCTGGATTTCCTCATTGTCTGTTGTTATGTCTCCCTTTTCATTTCTGATTTTGTTGATTTGGATGTTCTCTCTTTGCTTTTTGGTTAATTTGGCTAGAGGTTTGTCTATCTTGTTGATTTTTTCAAAGAACCAACTCTTTGTTTCATTGATTTTTTTGTATTGTTCTCTTGTTTTCTATTTCGTTGATTTCAGCCCTCAGTTTGATTATTTCCTGGCGTCTGTTTCTCCTGGGTGAGTTTGTTTCTTTTTGTTCTAGAGCTTTCAGTTGTGTTGTTAATTCATTGATATGGGATTGCTCCATCTTCTTTATGTGTGCATTTAGAGCTATGAATTTTCCTCTTAGCACTGCTTTCATAGTGTCCCATAGGTTTGGGTATGTTGTTCTTTCATTTTCATTGAATTCTAGGAAATCTTTAATTTCTTTCTTTATTTCTTCCTTGACCCATTGATTGATTTCTTCTGTTTCTTCTGCCTTGGTATGTTCAGGACTTGCAATTGTAGGGTCGGTAGGTTCTGGTGTTGTCATATAGGTCTTTATGTTGTTGCTTGTATTTTTCCGCTGGCGTCTACTCATCTTTTTCTCTGCTCAGTGCAGATGGTGTAAGACCCTAACCCTTCAGGCTTACACCTCCAAGTCTCAGAAATGAGAAACTTCAAGCCCCAGGAAATGAGAAACTAAATATCTGGTTCCCAGAGCAAGATGACCACCCCTGTTCTCAGTCGGTGAAGTGTATACTTACGGTTCTGGTGATCTGGTTCGGTGGTTGGGTGGTGCCTTCTTCTGTGTTCTCGGGTCACGTTTTGCTCATTCGTTGACTCCTCAGCTGATCTTGTTTCCTCAGACTTCAATATGTAGGATTCTGAATCCTCTCCTGGATGGATTTCAGCTGAGCGGGATGGATTTCAGCTGAGCAGGGTAGTCTCACCAGCACTTCCAAGTTGTTGGGTTTCGCAGGATCAGCAGCTGGGCCCTGGGTTGGCCTCAGACAGAGTGTTCAGATCCGTTCTGGTTCCGTCTCACGGAGATGGCTCCTTCTCTGGGTGTTGGGATTAAAGGCGTCCCTGTTCCAAGCTCTTGATTAAGATCTTGTTTTCACTAACTCTTCGGCGGGTAATAGCTCAGTTTCTGGTCTTTATTACAATTGCTCTTCAGCCGCCGCGTGCCGCTGCACTCCGCCTGCCTCTGTATGTATGTTTTCAATACTGACCACTTGGCATTGGACAACCAACTGGTAGGCTCTTCCCTGGGGATGAATACCTCGCCTGCCCCCAGCTTTCCTCAGTTACCTATAGTTCTTTGTGTTGAGTTGAGACCTGCTGTGATATTTTGTTTGTGTTCTGACAAATAAAGCTTGTTTGAAGATCAGAGGGTAGAGCTAGCCACTAGTTAACCAAAGAGGACTGGAGGTCTGTACAGACAGGAAACAGGAAGTAATATGGCTGGGCGGAGAGAAGAAGTGATAAGGTGAGGTGGAGACAGAGCTTGGCCCCTTTTCAGTAGAAGAATTCAGAGAGGTAAGAGGTGACTATGGCTGCTCCTTTGTTTCTCTGATCTTTCAGCTTTTACCCTGATATCTGACTCTGGGTTTTTATTATTAAAACTAATTAGGGTCACGCTTCAGAGACCTCATGGGCTTTTCCCTGTCAACTCTGACATGGCCATTGGTGTCAACCTTGTTCTGCTCACATTTGGGCAGTCATGTTGGTAAGACTTTATGGGTGTAGCTTCTGACATTCATAGCAGACACAGTCTCACAGAAAATTCCCTTATCCTCTGGCTCTTACAATCTTTATGCCCACACTTCCACAATGCTCCCTGAGCCTTGGGTGTAGGAGTGTTTTGTACTCACGGAAACCGGGCTTTACAACTCTGCATTTTTATTGGTTGTGGCTTTCTGTAGTGGTCTCTAACTATTGCAAAGAGAAACTTCCTTGATGAGGGGTGAAGACTACAATCACCTGTGAGTATAAGGACAGATGTGTATAGATTGTTGTGAGGGATTATGCTGGTTGAGTAAATTAGTGGTTGTAGATTCTCCTCTACATGACCTCTCTAGCACCATGTCTGTTCCTGGCAGCACCAATTACTTCAAAAGAGGATGATGGGTATCAAAGAAACTCGTTTTGGAGTTTGCTTACAATGTGGAAAAGACTAGCCATTTGAGCAAGAAACTGCTCTTGCCTGGACTGCTTGACAGTATGTTGTATAAAATGAACATGCAGGACACATGGGAAAATGACCACTGAACTTTGTCAAAACAGGGAGAGATGGTCCTTCAGGTTCCTGCTTCACAGAAGAAACTGCCAGATATTCTGTAGGACACAGAGAAAAGTGACTGATGAAGTTTGTCAGTAGGCAGAACAGTCCTTCAAAATTTCTGCTTCACTGAAAAGTCTGCCAGAGACTCTAGGCCTGTAGGCTGAAGATGGATGCCCCAATGTTACAGAGGAACTTTGGGTGACTGTCCAGGCAGCTAGGTGTCTCTGTCATTTCTAGAATATGGAAGTTGCTTGCAATGTACTTCTTTATAACACATATAGTATTATATCCTTCTGGGGTCTTTGATGGAATTAAAGACTAGATAGTTATAATAATAGTTTTCCATATTCATGATAAAAGATAAATTAGATATAAAACTCTATACTCATAAAAATAGGATAGATAATAGAATATTTTCTTGAATTTTGTCAAATACAAATAGACTAGATATTGTAACTGTAATTCTTGCTTGATAACTGTTTTGTTATATGTAATTTTACTATGTTAAAATGAAAACCTTCCTTTTTGATTAGACAGAAAAGGGGAAGTGCTGTGGGATGGTTTTTTTTGTATGCTGTGAATGTGTGTGGCTACCATTGGTTAATAAAGAAGCTGCTCTGGTCTATGGTAAGGCAGGATAAGAGCCAGGTGGGAAATCCAATCAGGGAGACAGGAAGAAGGGCAGAGTCAGACCAGCTGCCTTCCACCTGCCCAAGGAACAAGATGCCAACAGACTGGTAACACCATGGCATGTGGCAAAATATAGATTAATAGAAATGGGTTAATTTAAGATGCAAGAGCTAGCTAGCAAGAAGCCCAATCCATAGACCAAACAGTTTGTAATTAACATTAAGCCTCAGAGTGACTATTTTAAAAGTGGCTGTGGGACTGTATTACCGAGCGGGACAGAGAAAAGTGCCAGGCTACACCAAATAGTCCTTCTCTAAGCGGCTTTTATGAGGCATTCATTACAGTAACAGGAAAAGTAACCAACACAGGTACTGTTCTGACTTTCCATCTGGGCACAGAGCAAAACAAAACCATGGAACACATTTAAACGGCTATGGAAAAACAAAATAGAATTGTTGTTATGGTTCCCTCCCCCAGTCTCATGTCCCAGTTCTGTACAGATAGGGTATCACACCATGGACCAGAGAAGTTTAGGTAGAAGATAACAGCCTAATTAGGGGACAGTTGGCTATACCTTACTTAAAGCAAGTTCCTGTATCCTTATGGCAATTTCCAAAGTATCCATTTTATCCCAGGAAAAAGGTCTGGACAGGTTGCACTGGGTGGTTAAGGCTCAGTTTTATGTCTGTTTGCTCACTAGCCTGTCAGCTTCCCTACCCACAGAAGGGACTGGCCTAACTGCTTAGTAGAAATGATTGCGTTATGATCCTTTTGGAGTTTCAGGCAGTTGAGGTGGCCAGGCACACTCATGTGTGGTCCTGGGAAGTGAGGTTTAAACCATCATGTTGACCTTTTGCTTCCACTCACTATCTCCCAAATGCAACCAACTGAGCTACAGAAGTCTGAATAAATTCTCAGAGACATGCCTGCTGGGCAGGACCACTCATGGCTTGTAGGAGGATAAAACCAGTGAGTGGCCATTTAAAAATTCATTCCTAAGTTTAAAATGTGAACAGCAGTAAATAAAATTGTCTCCTACTAGAGACTGGGCAGTAAGGTTTGTTATTTCAGAATATAATAAAAACCAGGCAATGTCTCCTAATAGTGTGCTTACTTTATAGTCATTGGAAAACTCATGATGATCTTTAACAAAGGTAAAAACCAAGAGGGAATTTACAATGGGGGCCATTCTATTCTGAAAGGATGGAGAGACAGGGGATGCAGGAAAAGGATGAATGACTCTGGGAAGTGGAGAGGTTTGAGCTGATTTTGAATGAGAAGTATTTTCAAAGAAGATATACAGAAAGAGGAGAAAGAAAGTTCTTTCCAAGTTCATGGCACTTGCCACACTGCCTGGTCTACATTAGTGTTTTTCTCCACACTAAGCTAGGAGAAGTGAGGCTAGGAAAGAGTTCAGAAGGCAAAGGCACTAGCCTTTCAAGCATTACAACCTGGATTTGATCCCTGGAAGCCAAGTAAAAGGCTGGGTGTGGTGACACACGTCTATAATCCCAGCACTTCTGCCTAGTGAAACGTTTATCCTTTTTATTTAGAGAAAAAAGGGGAAATGCTTCAGGATATGATCATACAGTGACACCCCAAGACTGATAATAAAGTTAACTGCAGTTGATTTTTTTAAACTCTTTGAAGGCCCACCATCCAGCTCCCAAAACAAACAAGGAGATTTATTCTTATTTAAGAATGCCTGGCCTTAGTTTGGCTTGTTTCTAGACAGCTTTTCTAACTTAAATTATCCTGTTTCTCTTTAACTACATTTTGCCTCTGGGCTTTTTGCTTTTCTTTATTCTATATATCTTTCTTTCCTTCTGTGGCTGGCTGTGTGGCTGGGTGGCTGGCCCTGGTGTCCTCTCCATCTCCTCTTCTCACTCCTCTCTTTGCTAGATTTCTCCTCCTATTTATTCTCTCAGCTGGCAACCCCACCATCCCTCTCCTGCCTCACTATTGCCCGTTCAGCTCTTTATTAGACCAATCAGGTGTTTTAGGCAGGCAAAGTAACACAGCTTCACAGTTAAACAAACACAGCAGAAAAGAATGCAATGCATCTTTGCATCATTAGACAAATATTCCACAGCATAAATGAATGTAACACATCTTAAGCTAATATTCCACTGAAGTGCAATCCTAATTAGTCTTAACAATTAAAAACCCAGAGTCAGATATTAGGGTGAAAGCTGAAAGATCAGAGAAGCAGAGCAGCAGCTACTAGAAATGTCTTACCTCTACAAATCCTCAGACCAAATGGAGGGGCTGAGATCCTGTCTCCACCTGCCTTATATTCCTATCTCCACCTTCCAATTGTGCTGGTATTAAAGGCGTGAGTGTCCCAAATTCTGGGATTAAAGGTGTGTGCCACCACCACCTGGCTTCTAGGGTTCAGTAGTGGCTAGCTCTGCCCTCTGATCTCCAGGCAAGCTTTATTTGTCAGAATACAAACAAAATATCATACAACATTCCACAATAGTTAACCTTGAATCAAGGGGCAGAGTCAATGACTAGCTGACCAGAATTAGCCATAGAGATTTTGGAGAACCCAGGATAAGATACTACACAGAGAGCCGGGTGGCGGCAGTGCACGCCTTTAATCCCAGCACTGGAGAGGCAGAGAAAGGCAGATCTCTGTGAGTTCGAGGCCAGCCTGGTCTACAGAGCAAGATCCAGGACAGGCACCAAAACTACACAGAGAAACCCTGTCTCAAAAAAAAAAAACGAAAACAAAAACAAAAAAAAACCCAAAACAAAACAAGCAAACAAAAAATACTACAGAGAGTTATCGGAAACAGTAGGGAGGGGCTTAGAAAGATTCTCAGGTCTTTTTGATCAGGGAAACATGGAGACGGAGGGTCGGCTCATCATTCCTCGGCCGCTTACTTGACCTATCAGGCTTTTACCTCAATATCTGACTCCCGAGTTTTTATTAAAAATAGAACAGTTTAGATAAATGCTTCATCTGGTGTCTAATACACAGCATGAGATTATGCTATCCCATGGCGTCTTCTGCTGCCACTACTGGACACACCTTTCCGGCATGCTTCTGCAGCCTCAGAAGCCCAGCAGTCGCCAGCTGCTGATCACCCTCCGCCACCCACCTCAGCCCCAAATGCTGCAGTCACAGCTGCCTGCCGCTGGCTCTGTCCTTCAGATGGTCCTACGCCCTCACACATGGTGCTGTAGCCTCCTGCCATGCGGGCTTCTCCTGCCTGTCCCCCTAAGTCTGCTTCTCGGGCAGCACGCTCCCCAGACCTGCAGGTTGCAGGCTGTACCAGCTCAGCTACCTCAACACCTACGGCACCTTCCTGGTCTTCCGCTGCCGCTGCCATCGACACATACCCACAGCCTGCACCCTCAGCCCCCAGCTGCATGTGAGCAGCTACAAGTGCCCTCAGCCTGGCCATGCAGCACAGCAGCACCACACTAGCCTGGAATCCTGAGCACCCCGCTGAGCCACACCCCCCTCCAGCTGAGTGCTGCCACTGCAGCTCTGCAGTCCCCAGCATCACCACTGTGGACAAACTGGAAAGCAGAGCTGGTGGGATGCCTGGGAATTCTTAAGGAGGGCCTTAGTTTTTATTTTTTAAAAAAATCTTTCCCACATTAAGACTAGAGAACATTATTATAATGAAGAGAGTTAGAACTCTGTATAGTGCTACAATAGATGGCTTTGAAAATGGAAAAAATAAATGAAGGGATAACCAATTTAGTTGGGATTGACATAATGTCGATTATAATAATCCGTTTGGTAATTCATACTATGTCCTTAAAAGAGTGGTTTGACAACTGTGCCAGACATGAAAAATAGACTGATAAGATACAAGCCTTAGAAAGACCTACTAATGAAACTAAGAAAAATATTCACACAGAGACAGAAGAGTTTAGAGCAGAACCTACCACACCATTGCATGATGAAACTGAAGAGGAGCAATGCAAGGTTGTTAGAAAACCAACCTTCGTTTATCCAGTTACCATACAAGAATGACCACCAGATGCTAGGCACTCCCAAGGCTATGCAGGAGTTAACTGGAATCCTGTAGAAATGTTAGATTTGAGAAGATTTAAGAAAGTGGTCATTTCACATGGTATGCATTCATTTATGTGAAGCAGGTGTTAAATTCATGGGCAACTCAGAACATAATTATCCCCCAAGACTGGAAAGGTTTAGCTACATCAGTACTGGAAGCTGATCCTCAGTTACAATGGAGAACATGACGGAAGTTAGGGCCATAGAACAACAAAATAGGGCTAGAAGTACTGATATTTCCCAAGACCAATTTCTTGGTGAAGGCTAGTATGCTGATTTGCAAAGACAGTTTGAATTTGATGATTACACCTTGGTCCTATGTCATCTAGCATCTTTGAATGCTTGGTACAAGGTTGAAGAATTGGGAAAGAGGACTGAGTCATTCATCAAAACTACACAAAACCACTACAAAAGAAGCTTTCACTGACTTTTTGCAAAAATTGACTTCAGTTGTAAATAGAATAATACCAGATCCTGAAATTAGACACATATTAATTGGGTCTTTGACTTTTGAAAATGCTAATTCAGAATGCAAAAGGGTGATTAGGCCTTTAAAGGCAAGATCGGCACCCATAGATGAATGGATTAGAAATACAGTTGATATTAGATCTCATGCTTATAATGATACTTGGATGGGAGAAGTGATTTCTAAAAATTTTAAGAAAAATCAAAAGGTTAGATATTTTATTTGTGGCAAACAAGGTCATCCAAAAAGGGATTATAGGCAAGGCATTCCTAGAAATAATGTTTTTCTAGAGATAATCCAAACAAAAGACCCCAGTCTTCTGGAGTATGCAGAAGGTGTGGCAAAGGCCAGCATTGAACTAATGAATGCAGATCAACAAGGGACAGGCAAGGTAACCCTTTGCCATCAGAAAACACCTCAGGGGGACCTCTCACAGGCCCCAGTATAAAATTTGGTTCAATCATTCCCTGTCAGCATTGGAGAAACTCATCCACAGAGCAATTAAAAGACTTAATGCCTGTTGTTAAAAATCATACTGCTCTGAATGACAGAATAGCTTCAGTAGATAAAACAAAATTTTCAGGAGAGGCCAGAAAACAGATATTTTGACAGACTTATATAAATGATCAAAGCCTAAAGCTAAAAATACAAATAAATGGCATTGTAACTGAAGGTTTGGTTGACAAGGCATGGTTGTAGCAATAATTTCACTCAAATCTCAGGATCTAGATTGGTCTCTTCAGGAGGTAAATATTCAGCTTCTAGGGATTAGAACTTTATCTTGGGTAAAACAAAGTACAAGATGCATCAAGTGTATAGGGCCAGAAGGGACAGATAGGAAAATTAAAGCCATAGTTGGCTAAAATAACAATGAATTTACGGAGATGTAATTTGTTATAGTAATGGAAAACACAGATTAACATTCTTCCAATCTCATAAACAAACCATAAAATAAAGAATGCTTCTGAGAGAAATACTAACAGGTATTATCAAGAACAGTAACAGACCATTCAGTTGTACGTAAGCAGGGCACAACAGCTGTTGATCTTTCAAAGGTACCAACAGGCCTACCTTTAAAATGGCTGACTGACAAACCTGTCTGGGGAGAGCAATAGCATTTGACATCAGAAAAATTATAGGCACTAAGATGGCTGGTACAGGAACAGCTAAATGGTGAAGAATCTAACAGTCCTTGGAATTCTCCTATATTTGTCATTAAAAAGAAATCTGGAAAATGAAGAATGATAACAGATCTGAGAGATGTAAATAAGGTAATACAGCCAATGGGCTCTTTACAGCCTGGAATTCCTTTGTCTTCCTTATTACCTAAAGGATAGTCTATTATAGTGATTGATTTAAAAGACTGTTTTTTTGTTTTTTTTTTTTACTATACCTTTACAAGAACCTTCACAAGAGTAGAGAAAAAATTGGCCTTTACAATGCCCACTTACAATAATTCTCAACCTGTTAGACAATACCAGTGGAGGGTCTCGCCCCAAGGAATGTTAAACAGCCCTACACTGGACACCAGATTTATCTAAATTGTTTTATTTTTTAATAAAAACTCAGGAGTCAGATATTGGGGTAAAAACCTGATAGATCAAGAAAGACGAGGAGGAACAACCAGCTGACCCTCTCTCACCACACTTCCCAGATGGAAAAAACCTGAGACTCTTTCCAAGCCCATCCCTACTCTTTCCTGTGACTCTCTATTGTACTGTATCCTGAGTTATCTAAAATCTCTATGGCTAATTCTGGTCAGTTAGTCCTTGACTGTGCTGACCACAAGGTTAACTTTATTAACAGTCTGGGAGTGTCACAGTACTATCAACTATCCTGCGACAGTCTAGGGAGGGAAGGAGAGAGAAGAGAATCAGCCAGAAGGTCACAAAGCCAGCCAGCCTGGAGACAATATTGCAACAGCGGAAATAAGGGAGACCCTGCCTCAAAAAAGTGGAAGGTGAGATGTAGCTGGAGTTTTCTCTCCGAGTCCCGCCAAGCCCCGGCAGTCCCTTAACCCACTTATAAAATAGTCACACAGACGCTTATATTATTTAAACTGCTTGGCCATTATCTCAGGCCTATCATTGTCTAGCTCTTACTCTTATATTCAGCCCAATTCTATTAATCTATACTTTGCCACGTGGCTTGTGGCTTACTGGTACCTTACATCTTCCTTGTCCTGGCGGCGGCTCCAGGCAGTCTCCTCCTTCCCTTCCTGTTCCCTTAATTCTCCTTTCTGT
Organism: Peromyscus attwateri; assembly: GCA_902168425.1. Classification (NCBI taxonomy): domain Eukaryota; kingdom Metazoa; phylum Chordata; class Mammalia; order Rodentia; family Cricetidae; genus Peromyscus; species Peromyscus attwateri. The sequence continues at coordinate 65,637 of CABHPP010123917.1, forward strand.
TAGTCCCGCCTATACTTCCTGTCTGGCTACTGGCCAATCAGTGTTTTATTTATTAACCTATTTGCCATACAGAACATCCACAGCACTTCCCCTTTTCTTTTTTTTAAAAGGAAGGTTTTAACTTTTACATAGTAAAATTACAGATAACAAAACAATTATTAAGCAAGAATTACAGTTATAATATCTAGTCTATTTATAACTAGTCTATTTGGCAAAATTAAAGAAGATATCCTATCTATCTTATATTTGTGAGTCTAAGGTTTCATATCTAACTTATCTTTTATCATAACTAAGGAAAATTATAACTATCTAGCTTCAACTATATCGAAGACCTCAGAAGGATATAATATTACCTGAGAAATGGGAAAATGATGTAAGCATTCTAATTCTCTCCATGCTTACTCTTGATTTCTTAGAATCCTTTCTTACATGTCATGTCATCTTTAAATCCAAACTTTCAATTTTGATAAAAAATAAGTTTTTCCAATAGCAATCTCTGAAGTCTCCAGAAGGAAGATGGGGCCCCAACAACAACAACTCTACCCAATCCAGAATGATGCCATGGTAATCATCATCATACTACACTTCTTGCCAGAATTTCAGACAATCTTACCCATTACTGTAAGACTTGCTACAGAATCTACAGTTAGTTTAACTGAGATTTAACTATCTGAGCTTTCTCATAGTACCCAACAGAGATACCATTACCCCCTAAACAGCAGGAAGCAATTCTAAGAAAACGACGCCCCTTCTCCCTAAGGTTTCATATTTCTCAGGGTTATGGATGATTATAGGGTTGGGGGTAGAAGAAAATATTAAACTCAGTATTCTCCTTAAAAAAAAAAGTGTCTCAAAAAAAAAGATAGAGAAAAGAAGAAATGGAATGGATAGGTATAAGATATTATGGTAGATTATTGTATATACTAGTAATAAAATTTAGTAAAATAGCAGCCTTAGATAATTTGCACTGTAATTTGTACTGTTATGGATTCTTATATGTTGATATAAATGTAAACTATTTTTATATTACTGTTTAAGATAATTTGTATATTGATACTAATACAGAACTATATTTGTTATACTGTACATATATTTCTACTCTTTGAAATATTTGTATATTGATACAAATGTAAATTTATATATGTCATAATGTATGTATGTTCTACTTCTGTTTAGGATATTCTGTATATTGATATATATTTAAGATTATTGTCATACTGCATATCGCACTATACATTCCTACCTCTGTTATAAATATCTTGTGTATTGTCACAATTTTGAAGTCATCGTTCTTTACCGTACATTTGCTTATAGACGGTTTACCTTGTTTACATGAAGCCTTAGTCCTTAGGTATTTCGGTAGATAAGACTTATAGATTTATAGTCACCTATGCTTGTCATCTCTATAGTTACATTAGTTAGGTTATCCAGATTTACAGATACGTAGGTCGGATGGACAGGTAATCTTCAAACACTTCAAGGACCTAGACGATATGGCATTTAATAACTTAGAATTCTGTTGACGTGAGACACAATTGCTCTTGGCAGCACCAATTTGTTCCCAGGAGAACGTTGGGCTTCTAAGACATTTCCATTTGGAAGTTTGTCTTCTTGGCACAAAATGGCCTATTGGGCAAAGAACTGCCCTTACCTCAACTGCTGACAATACGAGTGCTGTCCTTCTGGACAAGTGGGACACAAGGAAAAGTGACTTCTGAACTCTGCCAAGACAGGGTAAGATGGTCTTTCAGAATTCCTGCTTCTGAAAATGGTCTGTCAGATACTCTAGGCCTGAGGCCAATTTGAATGCACCAACAATGCTGAGAAACATTAGGTGACTGTCCAGGCTGCCAGCTGTCTCTGTCTACTCTTGCAAGATTCCCAAAAGTTGCTTGCACCCATCTACCATTTCTCAGGTACCATTATATTCCTTCTCGGGTCTTTGATGGGATTGAAGACTAGCAGTTATAGTTACAACTTAATATATATATATATATATATAAGTATATATATTATATATGTATATATATAAAATATCTTAGAACATATTAAGTATTAGATTCAGGTTCTTTAGGATAGGACACCTTTTGGAATGATCTTTGTAACATGCCATTTACCTACGCTCTAGACTTCTCTGGATTTTAGTATGTGTTTCTTGCTTGATATTGTTCGCATTGGTTGTAGTTCCATCTTATCTAGGTCATTATCCCTCATTATTCCTGGACAATATTTGATAACCATTCCTTTGTATGTAGTCTTGTATTAGGTTAGAACCTTCTTATTTAGACAAAAGGGGGAGATGTAGTGGGTAGCCATTCCAACCTTGATCTGGAAGTTCCAACCCCCATTGAGGCTTCGGTAACTGTCACGCCTACAAGGCAGGGCCAAGAGAGGACCCTGAAGACCCGAGATCCGGATGCGCCACCTCTCTTGGTTCCTGGACCCTGGACTCTGGAGGTAGACCGAGCAGAGTTCTCCAGAGAACACCACCGGACTGCACTGCGTCTTTCCCAGACCCTGCAAACTCATATCCCTTCATTTGTAAGTTATGCCACCAAATAAACCTCCCTTTTAACTACGTGGAGTGACCTTAATAATTTCACCAATAGTCAGAACTTGTTGTTGTCATCACTTTACTCTTTTACCCTTTTTTCTCTTTACTCTTTGGGGCCCGCCACCCAGTTCCCAAATAAATCACTCACTGAGTCTTATTCTTATTTATGAACACCGGCCTTAGTTTGGCTTATTTCTAGCCAGCTTTTCTTAACTTAAATTATCCTTTTGCCTCTGGGCTTTTATCTTTCTCTATTTCTGTATACCTTCCTTTACTTCTTTCTGCATGGTTTGTTGTGTAGCTGGGTGGCTGGGTGGCTGGGTGGCTGGGTGGCTGGGTGGCTGGGTGGCTGGCCCCTGGAGTCTTCCTTTCCTCCTCTTTCCCTCACTCCTTGATCTCCTTTTTCCCTTTTTCTGCTTCTATTTATTCTATCCGCCTGCCAGCCCCACCTTTCCTTTCTCCTGCCTCACAATTGGCTGTTCAGCTCTTTATTAGACCAATCAGGTGTTTTAGACAGGCAAAGTAACACAGCTTCACAGAGTTAAGCAATGCAACATAAAAGAATGCAACACATCTTTGCATCATTAGACAAATGTTCCACAGCATAAACAAATGTAACACATCTTAAATAATATTCCACGACAAGAACTGACTCCTGAAAGTTATCCTCTGACATGTACATGTACATTATGGCATAGCCCTGCACTTGTCTGCTTATTGCCTGATACCCATGGAGCTGCATCATAGTACATAATGGGACAGTATATGTATAGATATTGATTTGTAACTCTAAGAATGGCAAAAGAGCAGTGGAAACTTTAGAATACAACAGGAAGACAAGCACTTAACCAGGGAGTACACACGTGCACACGTATGAATGACGTGTGCATCCACAGGGACATACACACACACACACACACACACACACACACACACACACACACACACA
>CABHPP010123917.1:75246-86611 GCA_902168425.1 Peromyscus attwateri
ACACACACACACACACACACACACACACACACACACACACACACACAAAGTCAGGACATGCTAAACTGGCAAAATTTCATGATCAAATGCTAAAATCTGGACCTGAGACACCAGGTGATGGAGCCCTTCAAAACCCCCTGCCCTGTCCTTGCCTGCTCAGAATTGCAGCCCAAGGTGGCTTGACTTGTTCTTTCCAGTGATGGCACTTCCAGGAGCCTGCCTGGGCAGGAAGGAGGGCTGGAGACTTGCAGGAAGCTACCTTGGACTATTCCGGGTGAGTAGGGTGATTCACACCCCAGACCTTGACAGGAGGAAAGAGAACACAGTTGCTGATCCCCACAGCTATGTGGAGGACACAGGAGCCTCAGTTTGAACTTCCTTTTCTCTCTCCCTCTTTCACTTTCTGTCCCTCCACCTTTGGATTCCTCCCCTCCATCCTTTCCTGCTAACTGTTGTCCTTAACCCCTTCACAGCCAACTCTTTTTGTTCATTTCTTATATGCTAAGCACTGTCTTAGAACCACTGCAGGTACCCATTAAATTCTCATGTCCACCCTGTGAGGTCAGTACCATCATCCCTGCTGACATGGTCTTATTTCTCCACTGGCTGAGCATCTGTGGCCTGTGAGTTCCACCCTGGAAATCAGGTGGGAAGCTGCACATTAGGGCTTTTTCTCTCTCACAAAGCTGGTTGTCTTAGAGGCATCAACATGTAGGGTTTTGTTCTCAGTACTCACAGAGCGTTGGCTATTTCCTCACCCTCTGGGAGCATGTGCTGCGCAGGTTCCTGGTCATCTTGACATAAGCTAGGGGTATCTGGGAATAGAGAAAGGTCCTCAGCTGAAAACGAAAAGCTTCTATCAGATTGGCCTGCGTGCAAGTCCAGGTGGGGCATCTTCTTGGTTAATGATGGATGTGGAAGGGCTCAACACATACTGCAGGGCCACCCACAGGCAGGTGGCCCTGGCTTGTATAAAAAAGCAATGGCAGCAACCTTTAAACAACAGTCCCCCACAGCCTGTTTCAGTTTCTGCCTCTAGGTTCCTGTCTTGGGTTCTTATCCTGATTTCTTGTCATCGTGGACTGTAATTGGGACATATAAACAAATAAACGCTTTCCACCTCAAATTGCTTCAGTCATGGTGTTTTATCACAGCAACAGAAAGCAAGTCACGGGCGTACCTTACAGATGTACTCCAATCTTTAAGGACATAGAGCGTCTCCAAGCAGACAGGCTTTGCCTTCACTTTGGGAGAGTTCTCTTCCCTGGCATGTGCTGTTTTCCTTACATTGTTCTAGTTGCTTACATCTGTACACTCTCTCATCCTTAAAACAAGTGCATAGGGAAGCCATTGCCTTTTACAAATGAAGAAACTGAGGCACAAGAGAACAGTCAGAGACAGCAGAGCCCTTGAGCTCATTGGCCAGCCAGCCCAGACAATGAGTGATCTCTAGGCACAGTGAGAGACCTTGTTACAAAAAAAAAAAAATGCTGAAAACAACAGAGGAAGTCAGCTAATGCCACCCTCCATCTTCCAGACACACAGGCCGCCCACCTTTGCACATGCACCTGCAGACAGGATGAGAACACACATACACACACAGACACACATATATACCACAAGCACGTAAAATAATGTTAAACAAAAATTTTCTGAATATCCAAACGCAGCTATGTTTGATAACCATGGTGTTAAATTGGATTTTTTTTTTTTTTTTTTTGCCATTTTGTTTCCAATTTGCTGAACACTAGCTAGATGCTGGGTAAGGGTGGTGATACAAGGATGGTGCTGATGAGAAATGCTATTTGCTGTGCTTTGTGGTGGATGCTGCGGATCCATTCAGGTGGTACTGTTTGAATGCTCAGTGTGTGACACACACATTCCAACCTAACCACACCTTCTTAGATAAGCATTTGTCACGTTGTGCCTGTTTCATGTTTGAAACACTAAAAACGGGGGAATGTTGGGAGCCACACAGCTTGTCAAAGAACTCACAACCAAGTCTGCTTTGTCTATACTCTGTTAGAGGGTCACGGTTAGGTTCTCTGGGGGTTTGTCTCTTGTCCCTTTCAGTCCACAGCTAAGTTCCAATCATATTCTGATGCAATTCTGCGAGTTAATGTCAGCCTCGGGAGAGATTCGGTACTGTGAACTTGACATTCTTTTTGAACCCAAATGCCATGCTTTAGTAAATTAAAATTAAAAAAAAAAAAAAGGACTCTCAAACACTTTTGTAAGAAACGCGACTCATTAACATTCTGCAGAAACCGCCAATGAGCATGGATGAGCTTGATTCTCATGGAGTTCAACACGCAGTGACAATGAGACAGGATCTCATTATGTGCTCAGCAGGGAGCCCAGTGCTGAAGCAAGGACCTCTTCATCCAATATGAGAACTTCCCACGGGAGCATCTTGAGTGAGAATTATCAAAGTTAAGTTTGAAATTAACTCTCACTATCAGATGGCGGGCTAAGCCTTAAAACAAGTATGCAGAAGTTGTATAAATTTATTTATCTTCTTTTTTTAACTTTTAAAGTTTTTAATGTTTTATGCATGTGGGTACTCTGCCTGCATGTGTGTGCACCACATGTATGCAGTGTCTGAGAGGTGTCTGATCCTTTGGACCTGGAGTTATATAGACGGTTGCAAGCCACTATGTGGATACTTGGAATTAAATGGGGGTCCTTTGGGAGAGCCGCCAGTGCTCTTAAACACTAGTCCACCTCTCCAGCCACTGTTCTCATCTTTAAAGATGTTATTATAGAAGACTCTTTCCTCGTTCAACGACTAATGGGATTGCCATTTTCAAATGTTGATAGTTTGGTTGCGCCAGCAAGATGGCTCAGTGGATAATGTTACTTGCTTGCAAGGCTGAAAACCCAAGGTCAATTGTAGACAAACATGGTGGAAGAAGAGAGCTGACTCCTGAGAGTTGTTCTCTGATCTCCACAGGCATTAAAAACTTAAAAATGAGTAAAAAGATATTGATAGGAACCCAGAGCTGTAGCTCAGTAGTAGATCACATGTTTAACATGTGTAAAGCTCTAGGTTTGATCCCCAGTACCCCTAAAAATGGACTAGTTTTGAAATAGTTTATGGCTTAGTCTGAAAACACACAGAAAAAGAAATTCACTGTGTGCTTGTGTGTACATGTAGGTAAACACAGAGGTGATATTAGGTAGTCCATATTTCTGGTTCACTTCAATCAGCCACGTTACTAAGATGGTTTGGCTCCAAATGATTTCATGCTCTTTCAAAAAATAAAATTCACCTGCTATAAACATTGTCATCACCAAAGACAGCCAAAATAACATGGCACAGGGGATTCCCAAAAAACAGTTCCCCAAATGGCTTGAGCCAATAACACCCAAGATGCACACTTTAACAGTAAACATACTCATGTGTATGATTTTTTTCTCATGGACTTGTAGTCCACTGTTTCCACAGAGGTTTGAAGTAATCACCAATAATTTAAAGTCAGCCACATTGGTTTATCATGACATCTCATGTGACAAAAATCCCTATGAAATGCTTATTTTGCTCATATCTGAGGGAAAATACAAAGCTTTGTGAAGAGCAGGTAAAAATGCTGTGTTTGGATTGAAAAACATACAAGTACCTTTTCTATATGAGTTTAATGTAATAAAAAAAACATTAGAAGCAAAGGAGACAAAGAGAAATTATTTTAAATTTTTGTAGAACAAAAGAAACCACAAGGAGTTGGAAAGAGCTTCTGTGACTGGTGGGGACTCGGAGAGACTGTGGTAGTGAAAAACACCAAGGCTACTTCAGAAAAAAATGGTTGGCTAAAAACTGAAGCACAAAGTTGCCATATAACTCAGCAATCTCCTCTTTGGTGCTTTCTCAAGGGAAATAATATTACATGTCTGCATGAAGACTTGCACTTGAATGTTCAAAGAAGAATTACAGTAGCAGTAGTCAAAAGTGGAAACAACTCAATTCCATGTCTGTTAGTGAATGATTAAAAAAATGTGGCAGTCATTAACAAATTTTTATTTGGTACTAAAGATGGAATGAGGATCTGAAACATACCCATAGAAATCTTGAAAATATACTAAAAAGAGCTGGCTACAAAGACCACGTGTTATAGGAATCCATGTATATATGCAATGTCCCGAATACAGAAGTCCAGAGTCTGAAAATGGCTCTGGGTCCACCTGAGGTAGAAAGTGCATTGAATTGGGCAGAAGCTACACTGGTGATGGCAGTGGTGCTCTGAAGATTATTGTGAAGGCCGGGCATGGTGGTACATGTTGTTAGGTTTTTGTTTTGTTTTGTTTTGTTTTGTTGTCACTCTTGGCTTTTTGGCTCCTTGTGGGGCCTGCCACCTAGCTCCCAAATAAATCACACACAGAGGCTTATTTTTTAATTATAAATGCCCGGTCTTAACTTGGCTTGTTTCTAGCCAGCTTTTCTTAACTTTGAATTATCCCTTCTACCTTTTGCCTCTGGGCTTTTTTTCCTCTTATTTCTGTAATCTTATTTTCACTCTTATTCGGAAGCTGGCTGTATAGCTGAGTGTCTGGCCCCTGATGTCCTCCTCCTTTTCTGGCTACTTCTCTCTCTCCTATTTATTCTCTCTGCCTGCCAGCTCCACCTATCCTTTCTCCTGCTTCACTGTTGGCCATTCAGCTCTTTATTAGACCAACAGGTATTTTAGACAGGCAAAGTAACACAGCTTCACAGAGTTAAACAAATGCAGCATAAAAGAATACAACACATCTTTGCATCATTAAATAAATGTTCCAGAGCATAAACAAATGTAACACGTCTTAAAATAATATTCTACAGGTACATACCTGCCAACCCAGGGCTATAATCTCAGACCATAAGAGGAAGAACTGTGAGTGTAAGGTTAGCTTTGGCTACACCATAAGACCCTGTTTCAAAAACTAAACAGCAACCATGTATAGATTGTTGTGAGCTTTGTACAGATCTGTAAATCCACTAAAACTCATTAGACTTTATATATAAAATAATGAATGTATGGTATGTATCTGATACCTCAACAATGCTCCTAAAAGGACACAATGACTGGAGCAGACAGAGTTCAAATAACTGATCTGGAGTCTTAATATAAATTACACATGATCGGTCGATAGCTCAGGCTTGTTACTAGCTAACACTTGCACTTAAATTAACTCATATTTCTTATCTATGCTTTGCCACCTGGCTTGGTGCCTTTTCTCAGTATGGTGTGCCCATCTTGCTCTCTCTGTGACTGCTGGTGACTCCTCTGACTCTACTCTTCTTCTTTCATCACCCCACTTATACTTCCTGCCTGGCTACCAACCAATCAACGTTTTATTAAACCAATTTGAGTGGCAAATCTTTACAGCGTACAAAAGGATTATTCCACAGCAGACTGGTTTCACTTTCTTCTTACTCTTCCGGTTCCAACTTGTAAACATTAACAAAGATATTAACAAAGTTATATAGCTATATCCAAAATGTAGAGACTATTTATGCTGAAGCACAAAATAAGAGTAAAATGCAAGAACTAGGGAGGCAGAAGCAGGTGGATCTCTCAGTTTGAGGCCAGCCTGGTCTACATAGAGAAACTCTGTCTCAAGAAACCAAAAGAAAAAAAAAAGAATAAATTAAAAATGACATTTGCCATAAACAAAAAGTTTGCTTAAAATGAAGATTTTATACACATCTATAGGAAAGTGGCAGGCAGTTTCTACATAAGTGGGGAAAGGCCTGAGCAAACAAGTTCACTGCCCCCTTGAAAAATGAAATCAGAAGTATAGTCACTCTTGACCATCTGCTGGGGATGAGTCCCAGATGCCCCTTGGACACCAAATTAGCAGCTCCTTGTATAAAATGGCCTCAGATTTACATGTAATTTGCACACATGCTTCCACAGATTTCCGATCTCTGGGTGATTAATACTATTTGATACAACATCAGTGTTATGTAAACCACTGCTTTGCATATTATTTCAAGGACGATGACAATAGGAAAAAAGGGTAAATGCATTCAAAACAAATGTAACTGTTTGATCCACAGTTGATTTTACTGGGAACTCGTTGACAAAAATCTGTACTTAAGAAGTTACAATTTTCATGTATTAAATGGCAAAATTCTTAAATCTGACACAACATACTAACATGAATATGGTGAGAGAAGTCCTCTTTGTGATGTTAGATTAAATACAAAGAAGGACATCCCTTTAGGAAAACAACTGAGCATTTGTCCCAAAGCCTAATGATAACTATGACAGCTAATTTTTATTGTCCACTTGACTAGATTTGGAGTCACCACACCTCTGGGAATGTCTGGGAATGTGTTCCCAGAGGGAGACACATCTTGAATGTGAGTAGCACCCTCGCAGGCTGAATACAGACAGAAAAGAAGATGCAAGCAGAGAATGAGCATTTGTGACTCTCTGCTTCCTGACTGAAGACACAGTGTGAGCAGCTGCTGCTCACTCCTGTTGCCGAGTCCTCTGGGAGATGGACCGATCCTCCACACTGTGAGCCAAAGTAAACCCTTCCTTGAGTTTCTCGATCACACATTTTGTCACAGCAATGAGAAAAGTGACTAACATAGACCTGTAATGGTTAATTAAATGATTCTGCTCTAATAATGACATACTACTAATTTAATATAGACAAACACAACACAGAGGTGTTTACTTGAGTGGTATTTATATCTATAAATAGCAATAGTCTACTTAGCTGTCTAGCAAGAGAATGTAGTAAACCAGTTGTCTTAGTTTGGGGAGGAAAGGGTTTATATCATCTTTCATCTTACAGTCCATCATCCCGGGATGTCAGGGAAGGACTTCAGGCACTCAAGGCCAGAACCTGGAGGTAGAACCTGATGCAGAAGTCACAGGTGAGAGGGCTGGAGAGATAGCCCAGTGGTTAAGAGCACTGGCTGTTCTTCCAGAAGTCCTGAGTTCAATTCCCAGCAACCACATGGTGGCTCACAACCCTCTATAATGAGATCTGGCACCCTCTTCTGGTATGCAGGCTGAACACTGTATGCATAATAAATAAATAAATCTTAAAAAAGAGAGAGAGAGAGAGAGAGAAGTCACAGGTGAGTGCTTCTTACCAGCTTGCTCAGCCTGCTTTCTTATACTATCCAGGACCACCAGCCATGGGTAGCTCCCACCCACAGTGAGTTGGGCCCTCCCACATCAATCATCAATCAAGAAAATCCACCACAGGCTTGTCTACAGGTCAATCTGGTGGGACCATTCTCTTAATTGAGATTTACTCTTCCTAAATGACACTAGCTTGTGTACAGTTGACATAAAACTAGCCAGCACACTGGCCCACATTCATCAATGGAATACCAAAAGACCTATAAAGAACATCTATAAAAGTTAAGAGTGCCATAAGGGAACACTTGAGTTACCATTCCTAATGGGAGGTAGGACACAAACTACTAGGATGTAAATTGTTAAATGAGAAAAGTCACAAAGTGATCCAGTATCATCTCAAATAGTGAAATGTAAGAAGGAGCCTGGAGGAAATTATACATCCTACAGAGTATATACATCAAACTACTGACCATCGCCACCTCAGTGCAGGAGGGATTTTCAAGTATTCCTTTCAATAGTTCATATATAATCAGAAAACACAGTTTAGTGCTTTCTTAAAAGGCAACCTTCAAAACAAAGGACCACAGGTGGATATTCTAGACTAGCTCACTGTTCCAATCATCATAACCTTATCTATCAAAAGCCTGTACTAACTTGAAGGACACGATGATTTGGTATGACACATTAAAATTGTAACTCACTAACTAGAGTGCTATCCCCTACATATTTCCTATGCTATTTAAACCAGTGAACTGCTAAATTGGCAGAAGTAAGGTATTTTGCAAGGAAAAAATTAGCAAGCCATCTACAAATGGGGCTGTCATTCTTATTCCTATTACCTGAGGATTATCTGTTGCATCTGATCATGGCTCAACAGAGCAAGGACTGTCTGCTGTACATCACAAGAAACCAGACAATTAAGTCAGTTCAGTTCCAAAGTCAGTCAATTCAATGAGACAAATAAATTATTTGTAAGTGTTGGTTGGCATGGCATGAAGTGAAATTGATTGATTGACTGAGCTCCTTGGCTTTCAATTGATTTGCATAGCATTCTGAACACTCCAACAAGCAACCACTTTGCTTAAAAATGTGTCCTGTTTTCAGCTACATCATCTCATCAGAGACAATACAACTTTTTTTGGATCCTCCTATAATTATCAAGAGACCAATGTTTATATGCCCACTGACCATCACCCAAGAGGCAGCCTAAGTGAACTCCAGGAATGAATGGGATGGCCGCTAGCCTGGGACTAGAACAGAAATGCTCAGGGAAATGGCTCTCAATTTGACTTCTACAGCAGCATCCAAAGGGGCAACTCCTGACAAAGGCTACTGTCAGCCAGAGTTCCCAGACCCATCGCCATGACACCTTTGCAGATGGCTATCACTGCATCTGTTGTTGTGTGGTGGCTACTTTTCCTCACTCTGTCTTCTCTGTGTTAGAATGCTAAATAGGACAGGAACATCTGCAGCATTACACCAGCCCAACATGGCAGCGAAGCCCTGCCCTGGTGGTGAGGGGTCCCGGGGTCCGGTCTCAACAGTTTTATTTACGGGAACATGTGAGCCACTCAGTCCTCTGGGCTTCAAGACATGACTATGGGAGGAGAAGTCCAGGAAGCTCTCAATTCGGTAACATGGCTGTGGGAGCCCGTTCTCGGGTTCCTCGTGGCTTTACACAGCAGGTCTGCATAGAGGATGATTAGGACCACAGGCCTGAGTGCAGGTGCCTGAGATGGTCTGCACTTGGCTGTGTTGGGGGAGGAGGTCATTTGCTCCACCCCTTGGTGTCTCTATGAAAACCCTGGGGCAGAGACAGTCGGGGCCCATTGGAATAGGTTCCAGGCCCTCTCAAGGCTATCCTTTATTTTCTATCTGTTTATCTCCTCAAGATTCTCCGCAATAAATTCTTCTATCTAATATTTCCTGCTGCTCACACTCAAGAAAACTCTGGGAAGCTGTGGGGTTGGTGGGAAAACGCCCCACACATGGCAGACCAGATCTAAACTATTTCCCAAAATACAAAAGAAAATAAGTAATAATTGGATAAACACAGAATTCAACTCCCCAGAAGCTGTTAGGAGATCCTCTGAAGAAAAAATTAATAGTACAAATTACAAATTAAAAGAAAATGGTGAAGGCCAGAGTTTCCCTGGAGACATATGTCAGTAGTCAGAAAGACAGGTGATACCTTGGGCCCTTGAAAGGTGGAAGTTCAAACACCAATGCCCCTCTTGCACCCCAGCTCTGAAGAGACATTAGATCTCCCTCCACAGGACTACCTATACCTCTAGGAAAGGATGAGTAGCCACAGCAAACCACCACACAAGCAGAGCCATGGTTCTGAAGATAAGGGGAAGCAGTTTCCCCTAAGAATTGGTAATTTAATTCAGCTTGATTCTTTCATTATCCATCTATCCATCCACTACTATTGACTGAACCTACTACATACATACAATGGAGTTAGAACAGTGGACATAAGACACAACCTCTTTCTTAAAAGACTTTGTGGTCTGGTATTGGAGGTCAGTCAAAAAACAAAACAAAAACAATATATCTCAGGCCAAGAATGAATGCTGTGGGGAGGGGCTAAACAAGGGTAAAATGTCACTGCAGTAGGTGAAAGTTTATCTAAGTTAGTGAAGGACTATCAGATAATGCAGCATCTAAACAAGACATGAAAGAAGCTAGAGAGTGAGCTCTTTGGCTATTTAGGGAGTGAAAAGAGAAAAATTCTGAAATCAGGGCTGTCTGAGAGGCAGGGAGGCACCTGGAGTGGTAAGGCAACATGTGTAGAAGAGAGGATCTGAGAGACAGAGAGGGTCAGGCCTCTGAGGACCTCCAGGCCTTACTATGACTTGGCATTTAGCCTCAGGACTCAGGAAAGCACTAAGTCCACATTATAAAGCTTGCCCAGTGCTGCTGAGGGAGCAGGAGGGAAGCTGCACAGTCATGCACAGCCAGCTAAGCACCGGTGATGATGGCCGAGCACCTTGGGAGCCTGGGTGACTGCAAGAGAAAGAAAAGATCAAGGATGACATCAAGATTGTGGCATGGTCACCTGGAAGAACCGAGTTAGTTTTTCTGAGAGGGTGGGTAGGGGAGGGAGGAACAGAGCTTATATGTGGAGACCATCGTGTGGCAACATCACAGACCTAGATAGAGATAGTAGATAGGAGAAAATGTAAAGCCTTAAAAGGTCCACTTTAGAGTACAGAACAAGCTACAAACAAGAGCTAAGCTCTCAACTTCAGTATTGTTGAGATGGTTCAGCTAGTGAGGGTGCTTTCAGGCACGCTTGACCTGAGATCCATCCCCAAAGCCTACGAAGTTAGACTAAGGAGAAAACTGACTCTCACAAGTGTCTCCTGACCTCCACAAACAGCACACACACCATATATATATTTAAAAATAAAATAGGATCCAGAAAGATGGTACAGGGGGTAATAGTACTGGCTGTTCTCCCCTCCCCTGCTCCCTCATGCTCCAGCAAATCACAGATAGTGTGGATGTTGGGATGGGCCAACACATAACCCTGGTTCTAGGCCTGGGTAGTTTACAGGGTTGGTCAGCCTGCCAGCTCTTCCTTGTCTTCATCATGGGGGAGGGGGGTGGTGAGCTCTCCAGCATTGCCCTGGCTAGTTCACCCTTTGCAGCCTGTGAGCAAGGGGCGGGGCCAGTTCTCCTGCTTTCATGTCCTCAGGTTTGGTTCTCCCACACCTCCATCTCCAGGGCCAGCTCGACAGTGTTGACCAGGCGAGGTATAGGGGCCGCTCTCCTGAGTGCTGCAGCTGGTGAGCAGCAGGGACAGCTCTCCCACTCTTAGGACCTCAGCTCTTCTACCTGCCACAGGCAGGGATGGGGGGAGGGGAGCACCTCTCCCCTGCCCATGCTGCAGGCTGACAGATGAGTAATGGGGTCTGCTCTGCCATGTGCGGCTCACCCACACCTCCGCCAACAGGGTCAGCTCTACTGTGCTGCCCAGGAGAGGTGCAGGGTCCACTTTTCAGCTGGTAAAGGGGAGGTTCAGCTCCTGCACCCACCACAGGTGGTAGGGTCAGGCTGGGGGAGGATATCTTTCCCTCGCCCTCACCACCACATGTTAGACGTCTGGTGTGTGGCAAGCTAGCCCACTCTCACACCCTCAGGACTATCTCATCTATGCCTCTGCCAACAGGGTCAGCTCTACTGTGCTGCCCAGGAGAGGTGCACTTTTTTTTTTTTTTTTATCGTACACATTTCTTTATTTCAGGATTTGACACATTAAAAGAAAAAAAATGCCAACA
>CABHPP010123918.1:0-24073 GCA_902168425.1 Peromyscus attwateri
GGCCCGGGACCCACGAATAACTAGACCCTGCTGGGCAGGGAGAGAGAAGAATAAACAAAAACAGAAAAAAAAGAATTATTTCTAACTCCAAAAAAGAATCAAAAATTTTAAAGAAACCTAATGTAATGTATGAGAAATAAAATGTCACACTTAAATAAAATGTCACACTTTTATCCAGTTAAAGTTAAAAGGTAAATTGAAAGACTGTTTTAACCATAAGAAGTTTTATATAAAGTTCATAAAATCCACATGAAGAGATACACAACAGAAAAACTTAAATGATTGAGAGAGCACTATCACCAAACTATCAATGACACACAAAAGAACACAGTAGGAGAATAAAAGAGGGAAAAGAACATATAATCTACATGGACCAAGAGTAACTAACAGACAGTCTTAGAACATTAAATGCCAACAAGATATACATTTTTTCAAACACATGTACCCAGTAGACTATAAGGTGGAAATAAAGTAAGTCATTACATATAGAATGTTATTGAAATCATACTAAGAGTACCAAAATGAAATGAATCTAGAAAAACTTTAAATTTAAAAATCATACATACATTTATAACAAGCAATAACATCTAAGCAATATTTAAGTAAAAGTAAAAAATAAAATTAGAAAACTTCTTAATGATTATACCTTATTACTGAAGACTCCAAATACTTGATGATGAAATCAACCTGCTCTTGACATGGAAGCTTCATCTTTATTGGCTATCTTTCATACATTGGAACATGCTATGCATGCTACAAGGGGAGAAAAGTCATCAACAGTCTTACCTAGCCATGACCACTGTGAGCTTTAATGCAAGATATGCTCACTCATGCAATAGTGGCACCATTATTTGGGGGGAGTAAATAACTGCTTTTTAGTTGGATTTAAGGCCCTCTCCACAAAACAAAACTCATGCCTGCTTTGGTATTGTCAACTGGATCAAGAACCTGTGGCTGGGTGGGTACTAGGCCCTATTAGTAAAAGGAGGACCTATTACAAATATTCTGCTAAATGGACATAGTATTAAACTACCCCCAAATACTTATCTTTATACCCATAAATTAGTGCATCTCTCAACCTTCATGTGAGAAGCTTCTTTGTGCCATTAATGACTATTAATACAGAGATTCATAAATGATCAAAGTACATTAAGTAAGAGGCTATGGAGTGCTTATCCATAAATGAGATATCTAGATCACACCCACCCTTCAAGACTCAGAGATTATTGAGAAAGAGAAGGGCAAGAAGACTAAGAAAGAGAGGCGGTGGAGGGCTGCTGCAGAACAGTGTGTTTGACGCCTGTCAGGGCTACTGCTTACATAAACTGACAATGGCTGTGACTGGCTACATAAGACCAAATTAGTGAAATTCCATCCCTATTTGAGAAGCTATTGGCAACTGATTGTTGCTGGATTAGAGGGAGTTGTTTTCTTTGGATGCAGCCCCCAATATGCTGCCCATGTTGAAGTGGCTAACCCTACACATGTGTGCATACTGGCAGCACTAAGTGGACTCAGTGGGTTTAAAAATGGTCAATGAAGTTGTGAAAGAAAAGTGGTGGAGGGGTACTGGAGGATTATGGAGGAGTGGAGATGGATTTGATCAAAACACACAATATTCATGTATCATTTCTCAAACAACAATGCAATAGTTACGTTTTTGTTGCTGTGATAAAAGACCATGATCAAGGTAACTTATAGAAGGAAGATTTTATTCTGACTTATAGTTCCAGAGGATAAGAGTCTATGATGTTGGGGAGACATAGGAGCAAGCAGGAGGCATAGTGATAGGATTAAGAAGCTGAGATATCATATAATCAACCATAATACAAAGCAGAGACAGTGAACTGGAATAAGGGAAAGGCTATGTATTCTCAAAGCCCAGTTCAAGTGATAGCTCCCTCCAATAAGGCTACTCCTCTTAAACCTCCGCAAACAGAGCCACCAAACTGGCAAACAAATGTTCAAATGCTTGAGACTACTGGGGAAACTTCCCATTTACACAACCAAAAATATTTTTTAAAAGAAAATATCTTGGGACAAATGAAAGTTATTGTGATTCCTCAAAAGCTACATTGAGAGAAGTTTACAATGAAAGAGGTATCTTGATGGAGGGAGCCATTATGGGGTTAGGGAGAAACCTGGTGCTAGTGAAATTCCCAGGAACCTACAAGGATGACCCTAGCTAAGACTTCTAGCAATAGTGGAGAGGATGCCTGAACTGGCCTTCCCCTGTAATCAGATTGGTGACTACCCTAATTGTTATCATAGAACCTTCATCCAGTAACTGATAGAAGCAGATGCAGAGATCCACAGCCAAGCATTGGGCCAAACTCCTGGAGCCCAGTTGAAGAGAGGGAAGAAGGATTATAGGAGCAAGAGGGGTCAAGATCACAATGGGAAAAACCACAGAGACAGCTGACCCCAGCTAGTGGGAGCTCATGGACTCTGAACTGACAGCTGGGGACCCTGCATGGGACAGAACTAGGCCCTCTGAATGTGAGTGACAGTTGTGTGGCTTTATCTGTTTGTGGGGCCCCTGGCAGTGGGACTAGGACTTATCCCAGGTACATGAACTGGCTTTCTGGAGCCCATTCCTTATGGTGGGATACCTTGCCCAGCACTGATTGGGGGGGGGAGTGGTCCTGCCCAAACTTGGTATGTCAGCCTGTGTTGACTCCCCAAGGGAGGCTTTACCCACTATGAGGAGTGGATGGGGTGGGGTGGGGGGGAAGTAAGGGGGAGAGAGAAGGGGGGGGAGGAGGAACTGTGGTTGGTATGTAAAATGAAAAAAATTTAAAATAAATTAAAAAAGAAAAATATTATTTTAGTAAGAAAGATCTCAATCTTATATTTTACTCCAAACTTAAAGAAAAAGAACAACTAAACTCAACATCAACAAAACAAAGTTTATAACAAAAACAAGCAAAACCGAATACAGCAAAACTATAAAAAGCAATTATTTTAAAAATGTAAACACTACTGAAAAATCTTCATCTGTACTAACTACTAAAATAGAGAACTGTAAAATTAGAACAAGAATATATTATGATTATTAGTAATCAAAATACAAAGAACATAGAACATGCTGACAATTATATGGCATCACATTCTTGCTGAGTCTACAATGTGAATGAATACTAAAACCATGCTAAACAAAAGCAGTCAGGTACAAATGGACACATATGATTTTAGTGTTGTGAGATAGCATAACCACAGTTATAGAAAGTAGATAACTGGGTACCTAGGGTTTGAGTACAGCCAATGGCAACATTCTAATCCTTTATATGTGGTGACATTACACAACTCTGGAAATTTATTTAAAAGTCATTAAATGTTACTTTTAAAATGAGCAGACTTAATGATGAATAAATTAAACGACAATGAAGGAAGGAATGAAGGAAGAAGAGAAGGAGGAAGAGACAGGGAAATGGAGGAAGGCGAAGCTTAACCAATGGACTTTCTCAAGGTTTTTACGGATTGAAGGGACTCATGATATGACACTATCCATAAGCTGTTGTGGAACACTTTGGAGAGATAGAAGAAATCATGCATCATTATCAAAAAATATTTAATGTCAGATGCAAGCTTTGTTGAACATATTAAAGTCAATGTAACATACCTTAATAGAATAAAGAATTGATAGCACAACACCATCTTAATAAATTGCAATAGCATTTTCACAGAAGCAGAAACAATGCTAAGATTCATATAGAACCACAAATATTCTAGACTACCACTATCTTTAAAAAAAAATGCCAACCTGTATGCATTATACTTCATTATTTTAAAATATATTACAAAATTGCAGTAATTGATATATTATGGTACTAACTTCAAGACATATCTATCAATGGAAAACTTTTATTTTGTATCAGAAATACATACTCAAAGATATATACAAGTGTTCTTCAATAATAATATCAATAACACAATAATCCATATTCAGAAGAATAAAACTGGACACCTATATCTCACCAGTTATAATATAAAACATATGAAAAAGTGAATATAAATCCAGACTGTAAAATAAATTTTAAAAGGTGAACAGTGATAAATCACAAAATAATCTAATATAAATGAACCCTTTTATCTGTTTCTCAAAAGAAGACATGCAAATGTTTAACAAGTATATAATAAATATTCAACCCCAGCAAATCATAACAACAATGCAATATCATCTCATCCAAGTTATAATACCTGCTTAAGAAGCAAAAATGAACCAATGGCTGAGGGGCCCCCAACAGGATCAGGCTCTCTGAATGGGTGAGACAGTTGATTGGCTTGATCTGTTTGGGAGGCATCCAGGCCGTGGGACTGGGGTCCAGTGCTCATTGCATGAGTTGGCTGTTTGAAACCTGGGGCTTATGCAGGGTCGCTTGGCTCGGCCTGGGAGGAGGGGACTGGCCCTGTCTGGACTAAGTCTACCAGGTTGATCTCAGTCCTCGGGGGAGGCTTTGCCCTGGAGGAGGTGGGAATAGGGGGTGGGCTGGAGGGAAAGGGAAGGGGGCGGGAGGGGGGAGAACAAAGGAATCCGTGGCTGATATGTAGAACTGAATGGTATTGTAAAATAAAATAAAATTTAAAAAAAAGAAGCAAAAATCCTAGAATTTCATAGAGAAAAGGGAATTCATACAGTGCTTCAGAATGCAAATAAATACAAATATTATAGAAAACCATATGGCGCTTCCTTAATAACAATAACAACAACAACAACAACAACAACAACAACAATAATAATAATAATAATAATACATAGATGATGATATGATACAGCAATCCCAATAATGGATACATATCCAAAGCATATATTAGTAGGGGTAATTGACCCAAACTACTAGGGCAAAATTGGACTGCCTCACCAAAATGAGGTAAGGAAGATTATATTTAGAGTACAGAAGATCCTAAGAGTATCTCTTAGTGTTACAAATGTCTTGTGATTAAGGTAAATAAGAAAACTGGAACAATTCAATCCTGGCAGAATAAGTAGCCTAAACACTTCAGGAATGAATTATGGGTTACCCTTGCAGGTAAAGAAGAAAAACCTACTGAGATACTTTATGATGGTGAGGGAAATTCAGAATGGGTTAGTAGAAGGCAGTAAAAAACACCAGCTATGGCTATATTACCAGTTACAGAAATGAGGATTATAACTGCCATGTGTTTTTCTCTCTTATTGTCTCTAAAATGTGTGTATGTATGTGTGTGTGCATGTATGAAGCTCTTATTTGTGTTATGGAGAAATGTGGTTCTTTATAGGTATACATTTCCTGGCACAAAAGGAGCAGGGATATATTTTAGCACTCAATGTTTTCTTAGAAGTACTGGACCGTGATCGTTAATTTTGATTATCAACTGAATTGGATTTGGAATCACAAAGGAGACAGACATACAGATTTGTCTATGAGAGCATTTCCAATCAGGCTGGGGTCTCACATAGGATAAATATAAGAAAAAGTGTAGAGGTCCACCATTCATCCCTCTCTGCTTCCTAATTGTGGACATGATGTGAGCAGCCTCTCATGCCTCTATCTCCACACATCTCCCGGTATGACGGATGGTACCTTCAAGCAGTGAGCCAAGATAACCCGTTCTTCCTTAAGTTGTTCTTCCTTAACGACTTGTGGCCTGAAAATATCAACTACTGATATTAAGCACAATAAAATATTTCACTCATCATAACATTAGTTATCCCCTATCTATCACACTTTAAGAAACATTTACTACTTTCTTTTTTTTTTCTCTTTTTTTGAGACAGGGTTTCTGTGTGTAGGTCTAGCTGTCCTGATACTTGTTCTATGGACCAGGTTGGTCTTGAACTCAGAGATCCGACTGCCTCTGCCTCCCATGCCACCAGGCCTGGCTCATTTACTACTTTCTATGTACCTGGTTAAGCAATGGATATAAAAAGACTGATGGGTCATAATTTCTGCCCTTGAAGACTTCCATTCTAACAGTGAAAATGAATGTAAATATAACTTGCTACATACAACAGTGTGAAGGAAGTGCTGTAATAGATGTGGCACACTGTAAAACAATTATGCTGAGTGAGGGGACAGAGGTGGTTATGAAAGAAATGACATCTAAGCTAGTTCATGAAGAAAATAAATAATTCAAGAGAAAATACAGAATGACTGAAAATATACGTGTTCAATATAGGTATCTCATGGCTGTACTTTTCCTAAATGAGAACTAAGTGATCTATAAAAATTATCTGTCTATCTCATTATAGTAAAATATGGTAAACAGAAGTATTTTATAATCACAAATGAATGTAAAAAGTTTATTTCAAGGGCCTGTGAGATGTATCATAAGGTAAAGGCATTTGCCACCAAGCCTGAAGTCTTGAGCTCAATCCCTAGAACCTAGATGGTGAAAAAAAAGAAACGGTCCTCTGGCTTTCACCAATCTTTGGCCACTGTGTGTGTGTGTGTGTGTGTGTGTGTGTGTGTGTGTGTATGTGTGTACACTAAATCAATAAGTAAATGTAAAATTGCCTTATTTCAAGTGTGTGTATGTAAACAATAAATCAATAAATAAATGTAAAAATGGCTTATTTCAAGAGGGAATGGTTAATCCAAAGAAGAAATGAAATATTGAAAGTTAGATTGTCAATGAAATATTTTCACTGAAAAATAAGAAAGAAATTTAGGGACATATAGAGGATTGCAACTATTCTGACTATATGTAACACTGATGTTGATTCCATCTGCTTATTCACAGAGATGAGTAATCTCTTCTTGTATACCACTCAACATATAAATGTCATTTCCTGTGCACAAAGGTGGGTTTGGCATAGTATCATTATAATAATATAAGTGAAGAAAATTGATTCTTCTCAAATGAAAGTAAGAAATGTGACAACTCCTTGAATTAGATAACTCATAATACCTTTCATTCTGTGACACTAAGTACTGTTGATTATTTCTAGTAATATAAGAGAATGACATAAAATCCATCAAATGTGAAATAAGTACAGTGCTTATTGATTTGCCTGCACAAAATACTACATTAGTTTCTGAAATTTTAACACAGAAAAAGGAATTATTTTCATGCTTGAGGTCAAAATATAATTGGTAGATGAGACATCTACTTATGAGAAATTACCAGTAATGATATTGAAAACATGGGAGGGCTTACTCTTACCAAGAAATATGGTGATATTTTCTTTTGTACTAAAATGTTATTTGTATGTTAATAAATAAAGTTGCCTGGGGGTCAGAGCTATTAGCAAGCCATAGGAAAGCAGGGCGGTGGTGGCGTATGCTTGTGATCACAGCACTTGGTAGACAGAGCTAGGTAAGTCTCTGTGTGTTCAGGGATACAGCCAGCATTGGATACACATGCCTTTAATCTCAATACCAACCATGGAACACCTGGAGGTCTGTACAGACAGGCCGTGATGAGGCGGTCATGTGGTTGGGGTTACAACCAATGAGAAGGCAGGACAGAAACTCTATATAAAGACTTTAACACAGGAAGTAGCTCCTCCTTCGGAGAGGTAGGACCACTGCAGGAGGAAGGGTAAGGTTTTAGCTCTTAGCTCTGACCTCTTGGCTTTCTTCTTTGCATTGGTTCTGTGTTTCTTATTTAATAAGACAGTTGGTTACATCTACAAAGAACTGTGATACTTTCATGATTACTTAGATAAAAGAGACATGCATTCTTCACCCTCAATTACTTGTTGATTTTTCAGAAAGGTGCAAACAGTAAAATCTGTTAACTGTAGAAATAAACAAATATAATAATAAGCAATCTATTAGTTTCTTGAGAATTTCCCACGTGATGTCATCATATTCAACCTCCCTGTATCACTGCTTCCAAGGATCTAGTCCCTCTTACCTTTCTACCCAGCTTTGTGTCCCTTTTTCCTTTTTTGCATCAAGACCAATTTGGGCTGCTGAAGTATTCTTGGATATGTGGCTTTCCACTGGAGTGTGGTCTACTTCTCAGGGCGCACTTTTAGAGAAAACGGTCCCTTCCTCTCCCAGCAGCGAAGAATTAAAATTAACCAGTAGCTCTTTACCTAAAGACAGAATTTTGTGCCCAATTTCCTTCTGCATTCTGGGATATTTTCTGGTTTAGGCTTGCACAAATCTTGTGCTTGGCGTCATAACTTCTGTGAGTCCATTATGTGCAATTGCCCTGCTGTGTCCAGAAGATACTGTTTTCTTGCAGTCATTCACTGCTGCTGGAATTTAAATTTTTTTCTGCCCCCTCTTCTACAATGATCCCCAAGTCTTGGGAGGAAGCAGTATGACATATATATTACATTTAAGGCAAGGCATTCTGGAGTCTCCTAGTCTCTTCACCTAGGTCAGGTGTGGGTCCCTATGCTAATCACCTCCTACTACAAACAGAAGCTTTTTTTCTGATGAACATTGGTAGTTGTCTTATTATATGAGTATAGGGTTGATTTAACACTATTTTCATTCAGCAGCAGGATAGCATT
The DNA here is from genome assembly GCA_902168425.1 of Peromyscus attwateri. Classification (NCBI taxonomy): domain Eukaryota; kingdom Metazoa; phylum Chordata; class Mammalia; order Rodentia; family Cricetidae; genus Peromyscus; species Peromyscus attwateri. The sequence goes on from CABHPP010123918.1 coordinate 8,453, forward strand.
AGGTTCTCCGCTAGGGCCCATGACAGGTCTAGCCATAGGTTCAAGGAGTAGCAATGGTGCCTGGTATGTTTATCATCTTGTCAATCAGGACTTAAATCCAATCAAAAAGTGGTTGGTTACCTGGTCCATGATATTCGTGCCACTATTGCACCAGTGGACATATATTGCCGGGTCAGTTATTAACCACAGGGCTCTCAGCTGGGTAGGAGTAATTACTACTCTTCATCTCTATCACTATGAAGGTTAAATACTAGGGGTGAAGTTTCCAGGTCAGTCCCAGCTTCATTTCTCTGTTGAGGTTCAGATGGTTTGCAGTTTTTTTCACAGCACAAACCCAGACAGAGATGTGGTCCCATGGCTGACTGGAAAAAAACTACAGGCACAAGATAAAGCCTAGAAGGAATGTCCTCTAGGGCAAAACAAGGCCTTGAGAGTAGGAAAGTTCAAAAGAAAGAACTCAGACCAGGGGGTCGAAGATACTATTTGATCAAGTTCTGCTTGTGGTGTTATCTTTAGGAGCTAGCTAACCAATATATAAACAGCAGCAGGGAAAATAAAAATTGTTCCTTCTTGAAGTGTACCCAGAGTCTTGCCCCTGTGCCTACCATTACCCTCCTTTCCAGGTCGCTGTGATGCTCACAACTGCTGTGCTGGCCACAGTAAGTGGTATTTAATGAAGGGCCTGACAGAGGCTCATCTAGTCTGTTCAGAAGCAAAGCAAGTGGTTTGGACAAAGGAGGGTGTAAGTTTGGGGAACACACTTACTCATCAACAGTAAGTATCCAAGAACATAGGAAATTCTGAAAGTGTTTGGGAAGATTGTGCCTCTTCACTTAATTATATGTTGAAATTAAGAGGAGTTAAAATCAATCAGGATGATTTAGATCAATACTTAGATACTATTATTGAATATAATCCATGATTTCTAGAAGAGGGAACATTAGATCCTGAGGATTGGCAGATAGGCAAAACTGTAAAACAGAAACATGAGCAAGGTAAAGCAATTCCTGTAAAATTCCTTAGTATTGGAGTGCTGTTACTGTTGCTTTGGAGCCCTTGGAAGATATAATTAAGTCATCCCCCAGGAACCAGCAAACTGCTGGGGAAATTTAATTCGTTGTTCTCCCTCAGCACCCCAAAATAAAGAATTTAGTTCAAATAAAAGTAAGCAAGATTAAACAGAAATAATATTGTTTTCAATATGCAGAGAATTGCCAAAATCAAAGCCATTCTAAGGAAAGGGCTAAAGCAGAATTCACAGGAGTGCCTGGAGATTCCAAACTGACTAACTAACGAGTTTGTTAACTTTCATCTCGGGACACACACCATATGCACAAATCCTGTGGAGTCTCCTCTTTGTCCCAGGCCCCATCTTCATCCAACAATTCAGCCCTGCCACCTGCTGCTCCAGTAGCAAGCAGGCCTCTTTCAGCTCTTCCACATAGGTCATCTAGCTGGTCCATCCATAGTTTAAAAAAAAAAGTCTTTCTCCTTAAAAACATTCAGGCTTTGCAATAACTCTGCATGCAAAGGATGGATATGTTGCTTGATGATGGTACAAACTTGAGACCTTTAAATTTCAAAACTGAGGCTCAATTACCTGCCAGCCATAAATGGGTTAATAAAGTCAATGGAGACTTCCAACAATCTAATAAATAAATGAATAAAAAACAATTAAATGTCCCCAATCTTAAGATACACTGAGTCTTCTTCAACCAACAGACAAAAACCTTTATGGACTTTGTGAAGCATGTACAAGCTATAGAAAGACAAATAGTAAAGAGATTTTGCTGCCACTTCATTTCTTTGACTTATGGAAATGCCAGTTCTGACTATGCCTCTGTTTCAAAATGTAAAAATCAGGCCTTCCCTTTTCCTAGACCTAACAGACTATGATTGACCTTAGTTCTAAAGCAGGCCCCCCAAATGGCATTGCTGGTGACAATGTCTTTAACAGAAGGACTCTGATCCAGTTAACAGAATGATTGTTACTGGGTAAACAGAAGCTTAAACTCAGCATTGCTCAGAGTCATGAGAGGTAGGCGGGACTCTTTTTTAAACCCGGAAAATCACCGGTTTTCTTATCTGTCCCAATGGTCAACTACCTCATGCAAGGGGATCTATTTCCTGATTATCAACACCCGCCCCCCCCCACCATGATAAATCTCAGGCTTTTCTGGTCCACCACTCTCTTGTCCCCATAAAACTAACAACGTCTTTTATGCTGGTGGCCTTTCTCTGCCCACCCTGAGAGACACAGCCTGGCAGTTTGATTTACTAAATAAACTTTTCTTTCTACCCACAGAATGGTCCAGTTAGGTGTTCACTGCACCCTTGCTTTCAATAGGTAAACTTACAATCAGGTTTCAGAAAAAACAAACTCAAAACAACCCATGCTGTTCTTATAAAAAAAAAATGGTTTTCCTATTCCTTTATGCCCTAATGATGAAAAAGACTAGCTTTTACAGTGACTACTCTCAATAATCAAGCACTCATGTCTCATGGTATTTAAAAATCAATTAAGTAGAAAGGTTAAGTGGATATAATAATGAAAAGATTTTTAATAAAAAGTATTTATATACAAAAATTAAAATGACTGGATATTTCTAGATGGAAAAGAAATATAAAAGGTTTATGCAAGTTGTAATAAAGATTAAAATGATTAGATGGTTCCAGACAGAAAGGAAACAAGTTTATACAGGTTGTGATAAAGATGGCTGGATGTTTCCAGAATGGAAGGGAAAAATAGAAGGTTTACACAAGTTGTGAGAGTGTTGGTAAGCGATTTAAGGTATGAGAAAGATGAGACTTAAAGATGATACATATGATATTAAATTTCCAAAGTTCAAAGTTTAACATATTCATGTTAAACCTCTACCTAATAAAGTTCTCACAAGTTATTAACTGACTCTCGCTTTGGTCGAAGTTATAGGCACTGATTACTAAAGCATTTTCACGAACAATTTAAATGTTCAAAGACACTGGCTCAAAACAATTACATTTCATTTGGTTCTTTTAAATTTGTTCATGTTTCTGTTGGTAATTTTTCAGGCTTTATTTTTGTTAGGACTCAAAACTATGAGTCTGCTTGAGCTGTCTGCAGACACCTATTAGCTGCTTGCTATCCAAGAAGGGTTTCCATATAGACTGAAACAGACAGTGATCCTGCTGATGCATCTAAAACTTCTATCTCTTTTTGTCCACTTTCAAAACCTCATGTCTCTCATGACATTCCCTGTAGCCCCTAAGGAGAAGTCATAATTAAATGAGCTCATCTGGTCCCAAAAAATCAAATACATAAACCGAAAAATGGAAATAAGGAATTAAACTGCTCAAGAGTAACTTGTCAAAGAAATTTATACTTTAGATTTTAAAAACTGTTTCTCTCGATTGGACCAAGAGGTAAGTGACTCTTCTCCCACCCAGAGAGTCCTGCCTCTAGGACCCAGGCGCTAGGACACAGCCAGTCCCCGGGAACCCCCACCCAACTCTGCCCCAGTTGCTGGCCAGCAGAAAAAAAAACTCCTGCGGGAATCCCACCACCATCAAAACCCCCCATTGGACCCTGCAATCTACAAGCTCCATGCCCTGCCTGAACACCCATCCTCCTGTGACCCCAGTAACTTCCTGAGACACAGAAATCAAACCATCACCTCTCATTTGACAGAGAGCTCTCACTGGACCAAGAGTAACTTCCTGAGACAGGGAATTGGCCAGCCCTCATTGGACCAAGAGAGGCTTCCTGAGACACAAAATCTATCAGCTCTGACTAGACCAAAAGCCCTGATAAGACCAAGAGTCACAGAATCAGCTAGCTTGGATTGACCCAAGAGAAGCTCCCTGAGATACAGAATCTGCCAGCTCCAGTTAGATCAAGAGCTAAGATTGGACCCAGAGGGGCCCCTGAGATACAGACACAACAAGCACAGAGTGGACCAACAGCAACTCGCTCAGACACAGGCACCTCTTATACCTATTAGAGGAGGAGATGGGCAGACGTCAATGCAAAAATACATACAACAACATAAAGAGCAATATGGCATCACCAGAACCTCGCCCTCCTCCAAAAGCAAGACCTGAACATCACAATGTAGAAGAAGTAGAAGAAAGTGACCTTAAAAACAGCTTCATGAAGATGCTAGAGGCCTTTCAAGAAAAAATGAAAATTCCCTTAAAGAAATTGAGAAAAGTCAAACAAAAAACTGGAAGAAATCAATAAAGAAATTGAGGAAAAGATAAATAAAAAATTGGAAGAAATCAATAAATCCCTTAAAGAAAGCCAAGAAAACCATGAAAAAGCAATTTCAGAATACCAGCTCAAAGACAAGAAAAATACATTCAACAAAATCATAGAAGAAATCTTTCCCAACTTAAAGAAGGAAATACCTACGAAGATACAAGAAGCTTATGGAACACCAAACAGACTAGACCCTCAAAAAAAAAGTCCCCTTGCCACATAATAATTAAACAACTAAACGTACAGAATAAAGAAAGAATATTAAGAGCAGCAAAAGAAAAAGGCGAAGTGACTTATAAAGGCAAACCCATCAGAGTAACACCTGATTTCTCAATGGAGACCTTGAAAGCCAGAAGGACCTGGACAGATGTAATGCAGACACTGAGAGACCATGGATGCCAGCCTAGACTAATATACCCAGCAAAACTTTCAATCACCATAGATGGAGTAAACAACACATTCCAAGACAAAGCCAGATTTAAACAATACCTATCCACAAATCCAGCCCTACAGAAAGCACTAGAAGGAAAATTCCAACCTAAGGAAGTCAGATACACCCTCGAAAACAAGGCAATAAATAACCCCACAGCAGTAAACCCCAAAGAAGAGAAGTATACACACACTATCACCAAAAGATAACAGGAATTAACAATCACTGGTCATTAATATCCCTTAATATCAATGGACTTAATTCACCTATGAAAAGACACAGGCTAACAGAATGGATACGAAAGCAGGACCCATCTTTCTGCTGCATACAAGAAACACACTTCAACTTCAAAGATAGACACTACCTCAGAGTAAAAGGCTGAGAAAAGTCTTTCCAATCAAATGGTCTTAAGAAGCAAGCTGGTCGGGGCTGGAGAGATGGCTCGGAGGTTGAGAGCACTGGCTGCTCTTCCAGAGGTCCTGAGTTCAATTCCCAGCAACCACATGGTGGCTCACAGCCATCTGTAATGAGATCTGGTGCCCTCTTCTGGTGCACAGTCATACATGCAGACAGAACACGGTATATGCAATAAATAAATAAATCTTAAAAAAAAAAAAAAAAAAAAAAAGAGAAAAAAAAAAAAGAAGAAGCAAGCTGGTCATTCCAACACGGGTTCGACCCTCATGAAGCACCTGTGAGCTCTTGCTACTTGCGGTGCCCCGGGTTGTGCCCTGGGTTGAGCCTCGAGCACGTCCTGTGGCCCAACTGGGCAGGCACTGTGGTGCTGCTGACTCACAGGCCTCCTCTAGCTCCCCTTCACTGTCAGTGGACAGTCCCTGGAAACCTGTCGTGACAGAGCCTTGAAGAAAGCTCAAGCTCATGAGTTCTTTGCCTTTCTCCTCCGTTCTGCTTTTCCCGAACAAACCTCAGTGCCTCAGATTTTTGTAAAGAGTCTTGAGGATTTGAGAGTTGGAGTTAATTTGTTGGCAGCTAAATACACCCATGTGCAGAGATTTACTCCACCTTTCCTTTGTCTCCACATATAAACTACCTAATGAATATCTATTAATTGTATGCAGTAAAGGTAATGAATAATATGTTTCTTGGTTATCCTTGTTTACTCTAAGATTTTGATGCTCACCTGGTGGGGTGACACACACCTTTAATCCCAGCACTCGGGAGGCAGAGACAAGAGGATCTCTGTGAGTTCAAGGCCAACCTGGTCTACATAATGAGTTTCAGAACATCCAGGACAACATAAAGAGACCCTGTCTCAAAAAAAAAAAAAGAAGAAGCAAGCTGGTGTAGCTATCCTAATATCCAGCAAAACAGACTTCAAACTAAAATCAATCAAAAGAGCTCAAGAAGGTCATTACATACTCATCACAGGAAAGATCCACCAAGATGAAGTTTCAATTCTGAACATTTATGCCCCAAACAAAGGGCACCCACATATGTAAAAGAAACATTACTAAAGCTTAAATCACACATAAAACCCCACACATTAATAGTGGGAGACTTCAACACCCCACTCTTATCAATGGACAGATCTGCCAGATCGAAACTTAACAGAGAAATAAGGGACTTAACTGATGTTATGACTCAAATGGACTTAATCGATATCTACAGAACATCCCATTCTAACAAAAAAGAATATACCTTCTTCTCAGCACCCCATGGAACCTTCGCTAAAATCGACCACATACTCAGTCACAAAATAAATCTTAACAGATACAAAAAAATGGAATAACCTCCTGTATTCTATCAGACCACCATGGGTTAAAGTTAGATTTCAATAACAACAAAAATTACAGAAAGCCTACAATCTCATGGAAACTGAATAATGATCAACTGAATCACCAATGGGTCAAGGAAGAAATAAAGAAAGAAATTAAAGACTTCCTAGAGATCAATGAAGATGAATGTACTACATACTCAAATTTATGGGACACTATGAAAGCAGTGCTAAGAGGAAAATTCATAGCACTAAATGCCCACATAAAGAAGCTGGAGAAATCTCACACTTAGTGACTTTACAGCACACCTGAAAGCTCTAGAACAAGAAGAAGCAAAGTCACCCAGGAGGAATAGACACCAGGTAATAATCAAATTGAGAGGTGAAATCAATAAAATAGAAACAAAGAGAACAATACAAAGAATCAATGAAACCAAGAGTTGGTTCAACAAGATAGACAAGCCCTTATCCAGACTAACCAAAAGGCAGAGAGAGAGCATCCAAATTAACAAAATCAGAAATGAAAAGGGAGACATAACAACAGACAACGAGGAAATCCAGAGAATCATCAGGTCATACTTTAAAAACGTGTACTCCACAAAATTAGAAAATCTAAAAGAAATGGACAATTTTCTGGATAGGTACCCCATACCAAAGTTAAATCAAGACCAGATAAACTATTTAAATAGTCCAATAACCCCTAAGGAAATAGAAACAGTCATTAAAAGTCTCCTAACCTAGCCGGGCGTTGGTGGCGCACGCCTTTAATCCCAGCACTCGGGAGGCAGAGCCAGGCGGATCTCTGTGAGTTCGAGGCCAGCCTGGGCTACCAAGTGAGCTCCAGGAAAGGCGCAAAGCTACACAGAGAAACCCTGTCTCGAAAAACCAAAAAAAAAAAAAAAAAAAAAAAAAGTCTCCTAACCAAAAAAAGCCCAGGACCAGATGGTTTCAGTGCAGAATTCTACCAGATCTTCAAAGAAGAGTTAATGCCAATACTCTTCAAATTGTTCCACACAATAGAAACAGAAGAAATGTTACCACACTCCTTCTATGAGGCTACAGTTACTCTTATTCCCAAGCCAAACAAAGATGCAACAAAGAAAGAGAATTACAGACCAAACTCCCTCATGAACATTGATGCAAAATTACTCAATAAAATATTGGCAAACAGATTCCAAGAACACATCAAAAAAATTATCCACCATGATCAAGTAGGCTTCATCCCAGACATAACAAGGTTGGTTCAACATACGAAAGTCTGTCAATGTAATACAGCATATAAACAAACTGAAAGGAAAAGAAAACACATGATCATTTCATTAGATGCTGAAAAGGCATTGACAAAATCCAACACCCCTTCATGATAAAGGTCTTGGAGAGATCAGGATTACAGGGAACATACCTAAACATAATAAAGGCAATTTACAGCAAGCCAACAGCCAACATCAAATTAAATGGAGAGACACTCAAAGGATTCCACTAAAAACAGGAACAAAAGGCTATCCGCTATCCCCATATTTATTCAATATAGTACTTGAAGTTCTATCTAGAGCACTAAGACAACAAAAGGAAACCAAGGGGATACAAATTGGAAAGGAAGAAGTCAAACTTTCACTATTTGCAGATTATATGATTGTAGCATGAATCGTAAAGGTTCTTATTAATAAAAACAAATCCAGTGCCAATTACTCGGGTGAATGCTGGAAGATCAGAGAAGCAGAAAAAGCCACAGCCACCTCGCCTCACCAATTCCTCAGCTGATCCTGTTTCCTCAGACTGGAAGCCTCTGATGCAAATGGATCTCAGCTGAACTGCTTCTTGAAAGCCTGAAAGCTTAACCAGCCTACTTCCTGGTTTTCATGTCTTATATACTGTTCTGCTTTCTGCCATTACTTCCTGGGATTAAAGAAAGGCTCTTGTTACCATGCCTGGCTCTTTCTAGTGTGGCCTTGAACTCACAGAGATCCAGAGATCCAGACGGATCTCTGCCTCTGGAATGCTAGGATTAAAGGCGTGTGTGTCACCATTTTCTTGCCTCTATATCTAGTGGCTGTTTTGTTCTCTGACTCCAGGTAAGTTTATTAGGGTGCACAATATTTTGGGGAACACACATATGACAGTATACATAAGTGACCCCAAAAATTCGACCAAGAAACTCCTACAGCGATAAACACCTTCAGTAATGTGGCAGGATACAAGATTAACTCACAAAAATCAGTAGCCCTCCTATATACAAATGATAAACGGGCTGAGAAAGAAATCAGAGAAACATCACCCTTTATAATAGCCACAAATAATACAAAATAATTTGGGGTAACTCTAACTAAACAAGTTAAGGACCTATATGATAAGAACTTTAAGTCTCTGAAAAAAGAAATCAAAGAAGATATCAGAAAATGGAAAGATCTCCCATGCTCATGGATAGGTAGATTAACACAGTAAAAATGGCAATCTTACCAAAAGCAATCTATAGATTCAATGTAATCCCCATCAAAATCCCAACACAATTCTTCACAGACCTGGAAAGAACAATACTCAACTTCATTTGGGAAAAAAAAAAGGAGAGCTAAAAGAATCCTATACAATAAAGCAACTTCTGGAGGCATCACAATCCCTGACTTCAAGCTCTACTATAGAGCTACAATAATAAAAACAGCTTGGTACTGGCATAAAAACTGACATGTGGACCAATGGAATCGAATTGAACACCCTGACATTAATCCACACACCTATGAACACCTAATTTTCGACAAAGAAGCCAAAAGTGTACAATAAAAAAAGAAAGCATCTTCAACAAATGGTGCTGACATAACTGGATGTCAACATGTAGAAGATTGCAAATAGATCCATATCTGTCACCGTGCACAAAACTTAAGTCCAAGTAGATCAAAGACCTCAACATAAATCCAATTACTCTGAACCTGATAGAAGAGAAAGTAGAAAGTGTCTTGAACGCATTGGCATAGGAGATCACTTCCTAAATATAACACCAGTAGCACAGACACTGAGAGCAACAATTAATAAATGGGACCTCTTGAAACTGAGAAGCTTCTGTAAGGCAAAGGACATGGTAAATAAGACAAAAAGACAGCCTACAGAACTGGAAAAGATCTTTACCAACTCCACATCTGACAGAGAGCTGATCTCCAGAATATATAAAGAACTCAAGAAACTAGACATCAAAATACCTAACAGTCCAAAAAAAAAAAAGGGCTACAGAGCTAAACAGAGAATTCTCAACAGAAGAATCTCAAATGGTCAAAAGACATTTAAGGAATTGCTCAACATCCTTAGTCATCAGGGAAATGTAAATCAAAATGACTCTGAGATACCATCTTACACCTGTCAGAATGGCTATGATCAAAAACACTGAAAACAGCTTATGTTGGGGAGGATTCAGAGCAAGGGGAGCACTCCTGCACTGTTGATGGTAATGCAAACTTGTACAACTGTAGATGAACGGTCTTATTAAATAAGAAACACAGAGCCAAATGCAGAGTTAATAGCCCAAGAGGTCAGAGCAATAGCTAAGAGCTAAAAACCTTACCCTTCACTGCCGCTGCTATCCTTCCTCTCCGCAAGAGGCCTACTTCCTGTGTGTTTGTCCTTTTTATTGACTTTCTGTTCTGCCTTCTCATTGGTTGTAAACCCAACCACATGACCTCCTCGTCACTGCCTGTCTGTACAGACCTCCAGGTCTTCTATGGTTGGTATTGAGATTAAAGGCATGTGTCTCCATGCTGGCTGTATTCTTGAACACACAGAGATCCGCCTAGCTCTGCCTCCCAAGTGCTGGGATTAAAGGTGTGCAGCACCACCACCACTACCACCACCACCACCACCCAGCTTCTGCTATGGCTTGCTATTATCTCTGACCCCCAGGCAACTTTATTTATTAACATACAAATAAAATCACACTTCAGTACAAATAAAATATCACCATATACAACCACTTTGGAAATCAGTATGGTGGTTTCTCAGAATATTGGGAATCAGTCTTCCTCAAGACCCAGCTATACCACTCTTGGGCATATACTGTGGTGATACTTTATTTGTGATGAAATGTGGTATTTATTTGTATGTTAATAAATAAAGCATGCCTGGAGATCAGAGGTCAAATAGCCATAAAGCAGAAGTCTGGCTGTGGTAGCACACAACCTTAATCCAATCACATGGCAGGCAGAGTCTCTGTGTGGTCAAGGACACAGCCTTTAATCCCAGTACCAATCATGGAGTCCTGGAGGTCTGTATAGACAAGCAGTGAGAGGAAGTCATGTGGCTGGGCTTAGAGCCAATGAGAAAGCAGAACAGAAAGGCAATAAAAACACAAGTCAGGCAGGAAAAAACTCTCTCTGGGGAAGCTACTGCTGGTGGTAAGCTAAAGCTAGTCAGGCTATTGTTCTGATCCCTTTGGCTATTTCCTCTGTATTTGGCTCTGTGTTTCTTATTTACTAAGACTGTTTAGAATTTCATCTACAATATACCCAAGGAATGCTCAATCATACCACAAGGACACATGCTCAACTATGTTCATAGCATCATTATTTGTAATAGCCAGAATGGATAAAGAAAATGTGGTACATATACACAATGGAGTACTACTCAGCAGAGAAAAACAATGACATCATGAGGTTTGCAGGCAAATGGATGGAACTAGAAAATATCATCCTGAGTGAGACTCAGAAGGACAAACATGGTATGTACTCACTCATAAGTAGATACTAGATGTAAAGCAAAGGATAACCAGACTGCAACCCACAGCTCCAGGGAGGCTAGCTAGTAAGGAGGACCCTAGGAAAGACACAGGGATTGCCCAGCAATGGAGAAATGGATGAGATCAACATGAGCAAACTGGGGGTGAGGGGGGTAATGGAGGGCAAGGGATGGGGAATGAGAGATTAGGGGAGCAAGATTTTTGAGCTTGAACAGGAACAGAGTCAGAGAACAAGGAAAGAGATGCTGTGATAAATGAAGGCACCATGGGAATAGGGAAAGCAGAGTGCTAGGGAGGTTCCCAGGAATCCATAAAGATGACTCTACCATAGACTACTGGCAATAGTCGAGAGGGTGCCTGAGCTGAAGTACTCTGGTGATCAGATGGCTGAATACCCCAACTGTCATCATAGAACCCTCATCCAGTGACTAATAGAAGCAGATGCAGAGATCCACGGCTGGGTCCCAAGTGGAACTCCAGGAGTCCAATCAACGAAAGAGAGGAGGGATTCTATGAGCAAGAGATATTGAGACCATGATTGGAAAAAGTACAGAGACAACTAGCCAAACTAGTGGAAACACATGAACTGTGGACCAATAGCTGAGGAGCCCCCATGGAACTGAACCAGGCCCTCTGGATAAGTGAGACAGTTGATTAGCTTGAACTATTTAGGAGGCCCCCAGGCAGTGGGATCGGGACCTGTCCCTAGTGCATGAGATGACTTTTTGGAACCTAGTGCCTATGGTGAGACACTCTGTGCAGCCTTGGTGCAGGGAAAAGGGGCTTGGACCTGCCTCAACTGAATGTACCAGGCTCTGCTGACTCCCCATGGGAGACCTTGCCTTAGAGGAGGTGGGAATGGGGGGTGGGTTGTAGGGGGAGGCTGGGGGTTGGGAGGAGGGAGGACAGGGGAATCTGTGGTTGATATGTAAAATGAATAGAAAATCTCTTAATAATAAAAAAACACAACTTGAAAATAGTAAAATACATAATAGAATTTGACCACTGTCTAATAACTATTAACATTCTGGTGACCACACTAATTTGCTTACTTTATGGGTAACCATAGACAAAAAAGATTTAGAGAAATGAGTTTATGGAGGATATTTGTTTTCACTGTTCACTAGTAATTATGTTGGTATAACTGCATATTGTTTCCCATGGTCTCCCTGGTCAATTGATAATGAGAATTCATATGTTTTCCTGTAGTTTTCCTATGTAGCCATTTATAAAAATCATTTTAAAAAACTGTTTCAATTTTATCCTGACTGTAGATGAATTTCTAAACGCTCTTATTAAATAAGAAAAACAGAGCCAAATATAGGGGTGAAAGACTTAGAGATCAGGGAAATAGTGATAGCCACCAACCTTACCACTCCAGCCCTGCAGCTACCCAAAGTGAGCTACTTCCCATGCCTTTATTGCCTTGCTGTTCTGCCCTCTCATTGGCTCTTAGCCCAGCTACCTCACTTCCTTGTCACTGCCTGTCTGTACAGACCTCCAGGTCTCTATGGTTGGTACTCGGTGTGTCCCCATGCTTGGCTGTTACCTAGTGTGTCCTTGAACACACATAGACCCTACCTGCCACATGATCGGATTAAGGGCATGTGCTACCACTGCCTGACTTCTATGTTTACTTAAAAATGGCTGGTCTTTTCTCCCTTGATCTCCAGGCATGCTTTATTTATTAACAAACAAATAAAATATCACATTTCAGCACAAATAAAATATCACCACACCTGAAAGCTACAGAAAAACAACACAAGAAGCAGAATTTTTATCCAAACTCATGATTTTCTATAAACTCCCATAAGGACATAATCAAGGTCTGAGTCTAGTTCCCTTTATAACATGGAACCTAGGCTCCAACATGCGAGCTTTCTGCAATAGGCTTTTTCTAGATTCTAGCAAAATTGGCAAAGCCGTACTGGGCACTGGCACCAGAGGACAACAGTCTGACTGCCTCTGCATTCAAAGAATATGGAGAAGTTTGATTGCCAAGAAAAAGCTACTTATGTCACCGTGATGCTACAAATCAGAAGTAGGTGTTGAGGCCCAGATGGTCTGCAGTTCTTTCTCGGGCATAAACTCTGTCCCAGATGTGGCCAAAAGACTTACCAGAGAAAACTGCAGGTGCAAGATAAGGCCTAAGAGGAATGTCCTCTAGGACAAAACAAGGCCAGGAGGGCAGGGAAGCTCAGAGGGAAGAACTCAGACAAGACAGTCAAGATGCTGCTTGATCAAGTTCTGCTTGCGGTGTTATCCCCAGTAGCTAGCTAAACAATATATAAACAATATACCAAGTTGTTCACTCTTGAAGTCAACACAGAGTATTGTGTTTCTGAGATTATCCTCCTTTCCAGGTCCCTGTGATGCCCGCAGCTGTGCTGGCCACAGCATTTCCCCATATTCTATGACTCAGATATGTGGTTTCTTCAGCAATAGGGTCTTAACTTTCAAGTTCTGAAGGGTAACTAAGAACACTGGCAAGAGCCTGTAATGTTTGAGAGTCTTTGGAACCTCACTGGCTAACAACTCAAAGAAATAACCTATTGCTGGGACTGGGCTTTTTATTTGTTATTCTGTGGTGTCTGTGGGGTAGGGGGCAATGTTGTCCCATTATGGAATAACTCCATTATTCTACTCTTTTTTTATACAGTGTTCTGCCTGCATGTATGCCTTCACAACAGAAGAGGGCACCAGACCTTATTCTAGATGGTTGTGAGCCACCATGTGGTTGCTGGGAATTGAACTCAGGACCTCTGGAAGAGCAGTCAGTACTCTTAACCTCTGAGCCATCTCTCCAACCCCCTATTCTACTCTTTTTATATGTGCATGTGTATGTATAGATATATTTTAGGAAGACTCTATATTAGTGTTATTTATCCCATCCAGTTTCCCTCTTCTACCCTGCTCTCCCTTCCTCCCACTATAGTTTATCCTTTCCTGTTCCATAATCCTGTTTTACCTTTATACCTGTTCATTCTATCCCTCCTACCTTAGTAATTTCTTGACCCCCATGGGTATTCAAAATAAAACTCACATGTCTAAATATTCAACGCTAACATCCACCAATGATAGAAAATGTTTGTATTTTTTATTTTCAGAACTGTCCATTCACTTCATTATGCCTCATTTTTTGTGCTTAGATTCTAAAGTACTTTCTATAATCTAGATATTAATGTTCTGTCTGATAAGCAGTTGGTAAAGCTTTTTTTCTCTCATAAGGTAGGCTTTTTTCACTCTCGTGATTATATATTTTGTTATGAAGAAGATTTGGGGTTTAAAATAATATATATGTAGTGTGAATTTTAAGAGGATAATTTATACCACTTAATAACTTTTCAGAAGCTACACTTCTTGAATACCATAATTCTATAGAAAATACACTGGAAAACACTTTAGCCTATCCAGTATAGAAAAAAACGATCCTGTAACATTCTTTACAAAATGTCATAGCTTTGTACCACCTCTGTTTTCTCTACTGAGCAGACTCTAATCACTTTGAAGTCTCTTAAGAAAAAATACTATCCCATTTTCATGTTTTCTGTCTGTTTAGATTTCCCCTCTTATCGCTCATTTTCTGCCTGTTTTGTTCAACATGTTCTCCCAAGAGTGATATGTGCTGAAGTACTGAGAATGTGGATTCTGCACTATTGGTGAGTTCAAAAATACAACTGTTACTATTTCTAGGTATTTCTATGCTGTACTCTCCTTCTCCTAAAAATCATAATAATATTAGGCTCATTTCAAAGATATTGAATTTAAAACAATTATCACACTGCTTCAAACGTAAAGAGTTTCAGTGAATGATAATTCTTAGAATTGTCATCTATGTACAATTAGCATTTATTATTAGAAACCCTAAAGTTACTGTACAACAAAAGAAGAGGGGACAGAGAGCTTGTAAGAGCCAGAGGTCAAGGAGCAGTGTTGCAAAACAGTGTCTTCTGGGCATGACAGAGCTGTTTTACTCATGAGCACATAATAGCTGTGGTTGCCTGCCTAAGACCTAGAAAAAATTAAGCCAGTCAACATCCCATCGTAACTAGAGAAGGGACTTATGAAGGCCCACTCCTAGTTGAGGAACTATTGGCAGCTGATTGCTGTTGGGCAAGGAGGAGTCATTCTTCTTTGGGCGTTTGACCCCTGGAAGGTTGCCCACGCACCAATAAACAACCATATACTGTATACATAGGAGCAACGCTAAATGAACTCAGTGGATAATAAAGGGGAAAAAAAGAATATGAGGTTGGAATGGGGATACAGGAGGGTCTTAAATAAATTAGAAGAATGTTGAGTAGGAGTAAACATATCAAAATACATGGTATACATATATGAAATTTTCTGAGACTAGATAAATGAAATACTTTTTTCAAAATACAATAGTTATAAATTGCCTTATAGTGAACCTACCAAAAATGTTTTCAACATTCTTATTTCAGAAAAATATGCAATTTAAATCTGCTTTGAGATCCCATCTCACTCAATACAGGGGACTATAA
>CABHPP010123919.1:0-22450 GCA_902168425.1 Peromyscus attwateri
AAAAAACACAGGATACTAAGTAAACAACAAACAATTTAACATTTACC
This sequence comes from Peromyscus attwateri, assembly GCA_902168425.1. Lineage (NCBI taxonomy): Eukaryota > Metazoa > Chordata > Mammalia > Rodentia > Cricetidae > Peromyscus > Peromyscus attwateri. The sequence continues at coordinate 48 of CABHPP010123919.1, forward strand.
AATGAGGCAAGGATGTTAAGTGCAACTGTTCTCTTAATAACTGCGACCTTAATAACTGTCTCCTGGTAAAAACAGAACAATCCAAATATGCAAATATTTAATGAGTAACAAGCAAACAGTGGAAAGTTTCTCCAGTTTCTAATAAAATAGAGTAAACATATACTCTCATGGGTGCACAAGATGATGTAGTAGGTAAAGGCACTGGCTGCCAAGTCTGACAGCATGACTTCCATCCCTAGAACCCATATGGTGACAAAAGAGAACTAACTGACTACCACAAGTGGTCCTATAACCTCCATGGCACACACACACATACACAGACACAAACACACTACATAAGATGTAATCTTTAAAAAAAGATAGTCTTATGTTAACCATTATCCAAGCCCAGAGATAAAGCAATGTTAAGAACAGTGTTAGTTGATGCACAAGATGGGCTGCTTAGGTTCCCTTCTCATTCACAATCATAGCATTTCTGGAGAAGATAGTAGAATGAAATTAATTCTGAATCACTAGCCAGAATTGATATACCAAAATCCATAAATATGACTTTTAGTTCTTTACCAAGGTAAGGTCCCTTCCAAATTACTCACTGATAAAACTCCTGTATGTACAAAAACATCAATGACAAAAAGGTGAAAGAAACTACAACGACATGAAAGCTACATTCTGTCAGAGCTAAGAGCAAGAATTCTAGAGTCACACTGCTGGTTTAAAGCCCAACTCTTTCATGGGCAAGCTGCCTAGCCTCGGTGTAATTCTCAGTTTCTTCATATTTCCGTATGAGAACAACAATTTGTCCATTTCAAGGATGAAATGTGTATGTACTTACCACATGTATGTTAAACCTCGTCTGGGACAGGGCAGGCACTATATAAGCATTTGCCATGTGAGCAAATAGAAATATTGATGGCACTGTTAATAGCTGTGATTTAGTGTCCACTAACTATTGAGCACCACTACAAACCTTCTGAACAACTGTGTACGTGCTACAGTATAACAGTGCTTGTTCCTCAAAGGTTGACATACAGAAAACATGGTCCCTCTGAGGTAGTGGAAGCTTTATGAAATGAAGCATAATGTAAAGTAAGTCACAGAGAACTTGATGCCCACAAAAGGGTTAATGCTGATTAAGGCCTAATTACAGAGGTATGGGTCCTGTAGGCATGGATCAGTTCCCACATGAGCTGCCTGCTCCAAAGCATAGCCATGGTGTATGCTTGGCCCTTTCCCATTCTGTTTCTCGGCCACACTGTGATACAGCCTGTGGATCTTTACCATAACACCAGCGATGTGCTGCTTGTACCTTCCAGCTACAAGAATCACGAGTCCAATGAACCTTTTTAACTTATACATTACCCAGTGTCAGGTAATCTCTCATAGCAACACAGAACAGACTACAACATATAGATTACTAGTTTATTGAAGAACAAAAGAAAATGAAGATTGTGAGAGTAAACACATGTCCCACAGTAAAAGAGGTGAAGGTACCAGAGCTGAAGTCCAACTCTATCAGCCTATTTTCTTTCTATTAGGTAAAACTCTCTCCAAAAGAACTCAATTACGATTAAAGGGGTGGTGGCAGGGAGGAGGAAAGATTCAGGAACAGCAGACAAAAGGAAAACCAACACTATATGAGGCAACAGAAAATGGGAATTTCCCCAAAATTCAAATCAGTTGATTCTGATGAGATGATCATTTAAATAGATATAGTGTGTGTGTGTGTGTGTGTGTGTGTGTGTGTGTGTGTGTGTGCTGGAGTCTGTACCCAGGCTTTGCACATACTACTAGACAACTCTACCACTGAGCTACATTCCCAGCTTGAACTTGTTTAATATTTTAAATAAAAGAGTTTAAAGATTCATAGATAGACAAGATTAAATGTTGATTATCTAATTACTGACAAACTAGCAGTTAGCAAGTGAGCATACTAACCTAGAATATTTAAAATATCCAAACTATTATAAGAAAAAAATAGTTAAATATTTAATTTTCATTCAAAGGAAATCTGATATGTTTCTTATTAAGTTGGTCAAATTTGGTGTTCATACAAATTAACTCACCACTGAAAGAATATTCCCTCAGGGGACAAAGACATTTATAATTTCTTTATAGAAGTTATTCATTTTTTTTATAAGCATTGAAAATATTTTGGTTACTTACTTGCCCTTGGTGAGCCGTAAAAGGAACTTCCAGTAAGATGGTCGCAAGTTCTGAACTTCCATAACGGCCTAAAAGCATTCAATTTGAGATTTATTTCAGTAAATACAAATCCTGATGTCTCAGACAATAAAGTAGTTCTTATCTCTACATTTGTTGCATTTTAAAAGTCTTAATGATGACAATAACAAAAACATGTTATGTTTTTTAACGTATTTATTAAACATATTTATGTTTAAGTCATTATAAGAATCTTTGTTGCCGGGCGTTGGTGGCGCACGCCTTTAATCCCAGCACTCGGGAGGCAGAGCGAGGCAGATCTCTGTGAGTTCGAGGCCAGCCTGGGCTACCAAGTGAGTTCCAGGAAAAGGCGCAAAGCTACACAGAGAAACCCTGTTTCGAAAAAACAAAAAAAAAAACAAAAAAAACAAAACAAAAAAAAGAATCTTTGTTAATATACTTTCAGGTAGATGTGTTGCTTTTGAGATGATAATTAGTGAATAGCCATCTTCATCAGGAAGCAAGAGTGCCCATTAGACAGCAGATAATCTGACAGCATCCCTGTGGGGAAGAGCAAGAACAAGACTGTCCCCGCCCCCAAAATTCTGCAATGGCCTTTAACACAGCCACAGCAAGAATGATGACCAAAACATGGAGATCAAGCTAGCTTATCCTTCTCATTCCTGAGGAATGTCAGGGAGTGTCCAGGAAGGCACCTGAGTGTATTCACACTTAAGCCAGCTTTTTCTCCAGGAAGAATAATTACATCGCTGTGCTCTACCTACAGTACAGAGCTATGAATTCACCCATCCATGTATTCTACTTAGACATAAATATTGGTTTGTTCTTTAAGCAGGGCCTGGCCATTCACATGTCCGGGGCTTTGAGACATGCAAGCTCTTCTGCTGAGAAAACAAACCAACAAGAAGGAAACATGGCAAACAAGGGTGTTCCTGGGCTTCCATTTCCCCACAGGCTTAATGAAAAGCAGAAATAGAAACTTCCGTTGTCATCTCAAAGCTGCACTTACCGCATGGAAGCAAATTGCTGTAGAGATGGAATAGATGATAGTATCTGCTTGAGGAAAATAGGGAACCTTTCCGGCTTCGATGCCCTTAAAATACATGGTCTGCAAATCAAGCATAATGCAAGAGTTTAGATCTTGTTTAAAATTAAGCAGCATTAAGAGAGAACTGAGTAGTGAGTTCCCAAGTGCATTTTCTGCTTTTCTGAGTCCTGAGAGCTCACATCTGCACATCTTCCACAACAGTGTTCTAAGGCAGCCTTTTCTGTCCTTCATTCCTCCATTCCTAATCCCAACTTCGAGCAGCAACGATCTTGTGTGTGAAACTGAACAGACTTCGTTTCTGTTGCCTTAGTGTCACTTACTCTTGGATGCTTCTGTAAATGCCTATGTGCCCTTTTCTCTATTAGACTTGTTTATTCCTTCACTCACTAAAGAGTTAATGGTGTGAACTCTATGATGGGCAGAGTGTTAGGAGCCAGGGATTTATTTATAAAGAAACAAAATATAAGCCTAGCAGATACAATTTCTGCACTCTGGTGGTAACTATGAGAGAGGCATAACTACATGTGATATATACATATATGTAAATTATGTATTATTCGGCTTTCCCAGGGACCAAAGGAAATATGACCAAAAAGAATATTTAAAAAGATTTGTAATGTTTCTCAAGCTATCACATTTTTTCTTTAATTTAAAACTGTCATACATTAATCAATTTATGATACAATAAAATTAGTTACTAGGAAAATAACTTTTAAAAATCAGAACTGAACCAAATTTTCACTATGAGATTCAAAAGGCAAAACATTAGTGTCTCAAGGTGCTATCAAAGTCCCCTAGTGCTCTGCTCTCAGTTACTACATTAGCTTGTCACAGGACGGTGTAAATCAGTATGCTGAGTGCCAGTGAACAGCACTGCCTTCTGCCATGTGCAAGACCAACAGCCAAATTAGAGGGGAAATGCACGAGTAACAAGTAGGCATGAAAATGAACGTGAACACACATGCACATTGCACACACGCGTGCGCGCGTGCACACACACACATGGTGGGGGAGGGAGGAGAGACAGAGAAAACACAAATTGGCTACACATTCAGAACAGGGGAAATTCACAGTAACAGGTTCTCTGGTACACAGAAAGTTAAGGTAAAACTAAAAAGGAAGTGGAAAGGAAGCCAACAGAGACTGGAGTTCCAAGTAGATGGAGGGTTCAGGAGGGTGTGGGTAGTCCACAAAGGAAGACAACAAGGAAGTTATTAGCACATGGTATCCACTAACCCCACATCTTCCTGTGGTCTTCAGCAGCTATCAGATTTGCTATGTAAACTTATCTTGTTAAAATTTAATCCCAATTGCCTGGGCATTAAAAAAATAAGACACACAACTGCTACCATACTCAAAGAGAAAAAGCAAAAGAAGAGACAACCAGATAAATGCACTGTATGTGAACTAATTAAATATATATATTGAGAAAGAAATATATAGGAAGGAATATGTATCAGCAATTGGAATATAGAAAAACTGTAGGGTACGTAAGAAGTTACAACTTAAATAACATGATGAGCAATCACATATTAGTCATTATTTCCAAAATCACATGGAAGGCTATTTATTATAAGGCAGATATACTCATGTTGAAGAAAGTATAATACATATGTGAATAGCATCACAGAGATGTTAAGTGGCAGTTCTCTCAATCTACTGAATACTTGTGCCCCTAAATACTGCACTAAACATAACTACTGAACCGCATTCTGAGTCAGTGAAGGGCATGAGCCTTACTGCATGCATCCTATGCTTGCCAGCTCTTATTGCAGTAATAGGAACAAAAACCACATTTTATTCGTAGGTTCCAGGAAAAAAATTTACACATGCTAAAGTTTGGATCTATAATGTCCCTCAAAGGTCCAAATGTTAAAAGATTGCCCCCACAGTGCTACTGGGAGGAGGTGGAATCATTAAACAGTGGGGCTCCATATGGAGACCTGTGGTCACTGGAGGTGTTCTCTGGAAGAGGACACAGGCTTCTTCCCCTTCCTCCCCTTTCAGCTCATTCTCAGCTGCGATGCAAAGAGCTGGCTCCACCTGCTCCCCACATGATGTGTGGCCTACTACAGCCAAAGCAGCAGCTGGTTAACAGACTGAAGCCTACAGACTGTGAGCCGGAATGACCTTTCTCTCAGGTCATCTACCTCACATATTTGCTACAGTGACGGAGAGAGGACAATGCAGTGGAATTTTCTGTCAGCTCACTACAGGGTAGTACAGCACTTTAACAGAAAGTAACTTCAACCATGGAAACATGGTCACCAGTACACCATTTTAATTCATTTCACAAAGCATGTCAAAAGCTTAACGTTTTTAGTTTTCAGTAAAATGTCCTTCCTCATCAGCACTTTTCACAGGTCAGCTTGTTTTGCTAGAATCATCTATAAAGTGATGAGACAAGAACAGAGGGACATCACACTGCTTGGCCGACATCTCAGCACTAGTTTTGTCCTATGTCAAAGGGTGTATTTGCTACTTAGAGGCTGTATTTTATTTCTTACTCTTCCTTTCCATTAGCAACACTGGCCAACTCTGCTCCTAAGCACATGGAATATGTACACTTCTCTCCCTTTTACTGTTACCAGCCTGCAACAAGCCCCCAAGGTCCTGCAAGGTTTAATGATCTTCCAATTGCCCTTCATGCCTTCTTCTAAAACACTCTCTACAGAATAGCCACTTTTTTTTCTTAAAATGTGAAATAATTCAAGCCATCACATTCATATAACACAATTTAGGGGCTTCCATTCTGTAATTTACTATTATTATTATTATTAATTATTATTATTATTATTATTATTATTATTATTATTATTATTATTACAGAGTCTCATGTAGCTCATGCTGGCTTCAAACTCGCTATATAGCCAAGGATGGCCTTGAACTTCTGACCTCCCACCTCCACCTCCTATTGCTGGGTACAGGCTTGTGCCCCCACACCATTCTGTAACTTAATGAACTAGAGAATCTGAGTGATGAGCATTGACAGATGCTCAAGTATGAGCCAGAAGTCTACTGAGGAGCCCCAAGTTGCCTCCATCAACACTAGATAGAGCCTAAGCAAAAGACAACCAGACACTTCTGTGGTTCTGAACATGATACAATAGGAGAGTCGCACATGTGGAATAGGAAATATTTCTGCTCCCCTAGGCCTCCAGGAAAAATAAAGCTTAAATGTAAGCTTTTGGAACTATCTAGCAGTTTACAGGAAAGACAGGAGTGAAGCATCAAAGAAGGAGAGCAGAGAAGAGGGAGGAGAGGGAAAGAACACCTAAGGAAGAGCAGGAAAAGGGGGTAACTACATTAATTAAAAAAGCCTCTGCATGGCCCCCACAGAAGGCTGCACAAACCCACCAGATGCTCAGGAAGATGGAAACCACTCAGTCATATGATGCAATGATAAAACTACTAGGCTTTTTAAGTGCACAGCACGGTATTGTGGCCATACTTTGGTAGTACTACTGATTTTCTTTTAAAAGGTATTTACCCGGAGTTTGTGCAGGTGGAAAGACACAGTACAGTATCTGGGGTGGCCGAGTACAGATGACAAGACACTGTTGATGTTGGTAAGCACTGATGTGCATGGTGGGTTCTGAGGAGTGATTACACTACGCTTTCGTGATGTGTGTTACACTTGAAAATATCACAGACACACAGAGGAAAATAAACATAATGGAGAACGGACTGTCAATACTTGGCTGGAACCAGAGTTTGCTTTGGTAGCAGTTTATTCTTGCAACTGAAGCAGTTGCTGGCAGCGACAAAAGCTTTGTATCCGTGGGAACTTCTCATGCATAAAAAAGTCTGTGCTTACCTCCACCAGTTTGGAAGCTAGGTACATGGAAATTGTTGTGCTCTTATAAAACATCATTGATACACCTGCCAAAAACCCTGAAACAACAAGGAAAACCCGGTCAGATTGTAAATTATTTTTTGTGGCTATGTCATCAGAAATGTTAATTCACTTCAATAGGAAGAAATATGCTTTCAGCACCACCTGTAACTGGACAAGACACAGGGACAGTAATGAGTCCGATGGCACTACAGTGGAGTGGTTTAAATGAAAAACAATGATCTTTAGAGTTGAGAACAGACAGTGTCTAACAAGAAGCCTATCTTAAGGGCTATAGTGGCTTTACTGAATACTACTTTAAAAAATAAATTTAAAAACTACTGCCACCATTTCTTTCTTCAAGAGGAATACTCTCCAATCTACTTTCCTAACAGTTCAGACTAGTTTCAGTGTGGTCACTACACCACTGTCCACTGTCCACCTTCACTGTCCAAGTGGGAAACTAAGGGGCTGGGGCTGGGATCCCAGAGACTTAGCTAACTTAAGTAATACATACATTACAACCTAGAAAACGGTCTTTCATTTTTATTTTTATAAAATAATTGAGTGCCTTTAACAATTTAAGTATGTCATTTTCCAGTGGTAAAAAACAGATTTGAAAGTACCCTACCTGGAGTTCATGCTAACAACTTTTATAATTGTCTTTGTGTCCTTTTACGACACATCCTCTAAGATTTCTGGCAATGATGACAACTCACGTTATTAGCCTGCCAACTCAAATACCAGACAGCAAGTGTGCCTCGACCCATTTAACTTCACACACTAGTGGCCGTCTTCAGAAGGACGCGGTTGCAATGCAGGAAGAAACAGAAACTGAATGTCTTTGGAGGGTTTCACTTCACCCCACCACCAACTGCTACAACAATGGACATTCTTCTGATTGCTGACTTACCAGCCACAATAGCATGCAGCTCGTCATCCAGGTTCCTGATCCAGCGGAGGAAACAACTCGTCCCCTGCATTCAGGAGAAAGCACAATGGTCTTGGTTACGTTAGTTCTGAGAGGGGAAATTGCATGAGAACAAAACTGCACTGAGTGATTCTCTCAACAACCGGATCCTGTGTGAAACAAGCTGGACCCCTGACCGGGAAGTGCACTTACAGGCCTGCATACGCTGACTAAGATCATATGTCACACTGTTGCAATGCCTTTCAAAAGCCAGCCCATGAATGTGCCTCCGTAAATACTGGACCCGGAGGAAAGAGTCATTTCCATCTTAACAAAGCGAAGGAACTGGATAAATTAATTGCACATCTGTTAAGCCAGTTTGCTGGGCCACAGACACTGGTTCTCAGCAGCGGCAATGAGACAGAAAGTTCACCTGCAGCAGACACAGACTACGAAAACGGTCATTCCGCAGCCAGGAAGAAGGTGACCCTAGACAAAAGCTCAGATCTATAAAAAGATGAAGAGTGCTGAAAAAAAGAAATGAGAAAAAGGGTAAATTTAGAAGACATGTTTCCCTTATCTTCAGTCGGCCAAAGCAAGATTCAACAAATTATGGGCCTGTTAGCTAAAAATGGCCTGCCGTGTGGCTTTCTATGGCTTGGGAGGTGACCCTGGCTTTTATTTGTTTCTTTGTTTGGGTTCTGTTTTTACATCAGGCCTGGCTCTGTTGCCAGGGTTTTCTAGAACTTCTGGGTTCAATCAGTCTTTCTGCCTCTGCCTCCGGAGTAGCTGCAACTGAGGCAGGTGCTATTCTGCCAGCTTTTAAGGTGTTGTTGGTTTTTTTAAATAGTTTTACATGGATAAAATTATAAGAATATTTTATGATGTAAAAATTCTATGAAGTTCTAACTCTGATATGGTAAGTTTTATTGGAACACAACATGCTCATTTGTGGACACCTTGCCTGTGATTGCTTTCTTTTTACACAAACAGAGCTGAGTGGCTGTGACAGAGATCACATGGTCCAAAGTCAAAAATATTTACTCTCTGGCTTTTTAAAGAACGAGTTGACTGTAAAACAAAAATATTAACAATGTACTGTGGAGTTTGGGCATTTTAAAGATAAATGCACAGCACAAGGGCTAGAAAGGTATTTGATGTACAGTGTAATATTTTCACATTGTACATGAAGTGACAGTACTAGCTAATTTTGACCTGATAAATAAAAAACAAATATTCTAAATGCTAAGGAGAACACTGTTACAAAGATAAGGATTAGTGATAAGTCAGCAGGAATAATATGAAGCCAATAAAAATATACAGCCCAAAATAAGAGGGAAATAACAAGGAAAAAATGGAACACAAAACAAGTAGTAAGATAATAGAGCCCTTAGCTGGACCATAGTACATATAGCTGAAATGTAAATAGTCTAGACACCCTAATTAAATCACAGAAATTATCAAATTAGGTTTTAAGTGGAGGTATGGTGGCTCACACGCATAATCCTAGAACTTGGAAGACCAATGCAAAGGGGTAATGGTGGGAATTCAAGTCCAGCTTGAGCTACAGAGTAAGATCTTATCTCAATGGGGAAAGGAACCAATTATATATAGTCTGAAAGAAACCCAACTTTTAAAATGAAGATCTAAAGGTAAAATTCATTGATTAGAAACATGCTCATAAGTCAACATAAGTCAACAATCTATCTCTTAGAATCATGATTTAAAATTCACAAACTAAAATTTATATAGTGATATATTTCAGTGTTATGAGTAACACGTTGGCAGCCTCCACTAAACAGAAGGTCATTAATCAACACTGCAACATCCCACGTCAAGGAAGAGCTCTACACACATGTTGCTGTGGGCTTGTTGACACATGGAGGCATTCATAGGCACACACAAAGAGGGGCAGAAGAATGAAGTGATGAGGACTCCCTGCTTTAGGTGGCATGACAGGAAGTGTGAGAGGACAAGAGAGGACCCACTCCTCATTTACAATGTCACAACACTGCTCATGTGTTACAACAGAAGACCACTATAGCTTTGGCCAAGTCCTGCCACCTGCCAGAAAGGTCAGAAGTATTCTAAAATGAGTAACCACACAGCAAATGTTGAAAATGATTTAAATGTTTAAAATTATTTTTCAAAATTACACAGACTATTATTACATTTTAGTTAGGAAATAAACATTTTCTTAGAATGTCTATGTATTGAAAACAAAAGAAAATAAATCTCTGAAAATATATATATATATATATATATATAAATACAACATGGGTATAAATTCAAGCATATTAAGTAACATTCTAAACAAGTGTCTCTAACCTGAGTTCATAATATATTGTTTATACTTGGTGATGCTAAGATATTTATGAATACTCCAGAAAGTACCACCAAATAAAACCACAGCTGAATTAAGACATACCTTATTCTAACAATAGCCATGCCATTTATTTCTCTTTTTAAAAGTGATTTACTCATTACTTTTACTTTATGTCTATGACTTTTTCCTACATGTATATATGTATGTATGTATGTGTGTGCATGTATATTTCATGTGTGCCTGGTGCCTATGAAGGCCGGAGAGGACACAAGATCTCCTGGAAATGGAGTTACAGATGGTTGTGAGCAAGCCCCAAATGGGTGCTAGGAATCCAACCTTGGTCCTCTGGAAGAGCAGCCAGTGCTCCTAACTGCTGAGCCATCTCTCCAGCTCCGTTCTTTATCTCCCATTTTTCTTTCTTTTTGGATAAGCTTACCTTATATATACTAACAAAGGATCCAAGAAAAGCCCCCAGCTGGAAGTTTTCTTTGTTGTAGAAGAGTGAGAGTAGCCGGGACGGTTCTGTGAACAGATGCCTGAATGCAGAGGGGATCCGGAGACAGCACTGGATCAAGTAACCCACGCTGAACATTCTGATGAAACCCTAGAGAAAATTCCATCCTTGATATTTGGTTGACAATAACCATAATGAGTTTTAGAAATACAAGCATAGAAATCTCCCCCCAGAAATGTGAACAAAACCAACTTCCTTGGGAAATTTTAACAGGAAACTGTCTGATCAGTGTAAACATGGATTTGTTTTTAAATTGAAGATAATTTCATTATTGTTTGTGGCTCTGATACCATATTTTTTAAATAACCCAGTTAAAGCAATCTCCTAGGAGATGGGAACTCTATCTAGGTCTTTATTCCTATAATGTACATGAAGCTAAAACAAGGGATGGTTGCTTTGCAGGGAACCAAACTGAGCTTGAAGACACTGGATACTGTCTTCCCATTGCCTTGTCCAACCCCATGGCAACCTTGGCTTGCCTGCTAAATTCCAAAGATCAGGCTTATATTTTCCAGCTTACAATTTTCTTTTCTAGGAAAAGAAAAAAACTGAATTGCTATGAGAAAGTATTGATTGAGTTTCCTAAAGCCTGGTGAAAACACAGAGGGGAAACAGGCCAGTCACTTGTGATTTCCCATGAGTTTGCCTCACTTGAACTGCCCAGTATTTGTTCAATAATGAAACAGCACTTTTATCTCCATAACATTATGCTAATGACAAACAGGCTAATTTTCTCACTCAGTTTTCAAAAGTTAAAATAAGCAAAAACATTTTTTGAAAACCAATCCTTTACACCTTCCTGTAGTCAGACAATATTTTCTGGTTGTTCATTACATACCAGAATTACACAGATGTGGGGACATGGCTGTCTCTTATATACCAGAATTACACAGATGTGGGAGAATGGCAGCCAGTAGTAGCCTTGTGGAGCATTACAATCTCACATGGAAAAAGAAAACAAATGAATAGACTAATAAAATTACAAATTACAGAAAATACTAGGCCACTAGAGTAACTTCTATTAGACTGGATAATAAAGAAAGGCTACTGAGGATGTGACATTTACGTAGACACAAGAGAAGATGCCATCATGAAAACCTATCACACAGTATTGACAGAAAGCACAGAGCCAGCAAGGAGGTGGGTAGAAGGAAGCTCCTATGAAGACAGTTGAGAGCAGAGCGAGCTGAGCAAAATGTAATTAATGTGAATCTTCACTAAGTGTGGTAGCCTAACATGTGGAATAATCAAGGCACCGCCATAATGAGACACACCTTGTAAGAAACTTCAGTATTTTAGCCTTTAATCTCAGCACTCAGGAAGCAGAGGCAGAGGCAACCTAGTGTACATAGTGAGCTGAAAGCCAGCCTAGTGTACATAGTGAGTACCAGGACAGCCAGGGCTATATAGAAAGACACGCTCGCAAACAAGCAAAGAGACATCCAAGTATTTTCATAGTGTAAACTCCTCTCCCACATGTCTCCAAATACTTTTATATTCATGGATGTAACATTCATTTCATAAACTGTTAAGTCCTTAGCACTGGAATGTGTTTCAAAGAATCACTGGGTTTTTGACTGCTTGGAAAGTCTCACTCTTTTTTTTTTTTTTTTTTCCAGAAAATGTTCACTATCACCTCCCACACCCTGCCTGAATTCTCCCCTTGAACACACTTACTATGTTGTTGGAAAGACTTCTCCTTCTTTACTAGCCAGTAGATTGTGATCTATTTGTTGTTGCCACTTAGAAAGCGAGGCAGGAAATCTAATGTGGACAACACACAAGGAAAACATACTCTACTGTGTTAGCCCCAGACACAACTCTGAGGATTCGGAGATGAGTGTGGACTTGGGCAATTGTCACCATCAACACTGAGCCTTGGCATTCCACTTAGGAGCACTGATGTGGGACAGTACCTAAGTTCTACACAACCATTCAGAGATTCCTGCCATCTGAGGTTTGTATAACTTGACTCTTATCAACTGAGCCAAAAATCCAGACTTTGTAAAAATTAACAGTGACCTTTGAAAAGCATCAGAATTGTGAGCACCATTCAAAACTGCAAGACTTGCCACAGATGGTGCCACCTGTCCCAGATATTCTTTCCAGGGCTGGTGATGAGAGAGGAGACAGGAGGCAGGAAGTGAAGTTTTGCACTACTATCCAAGTACCCTAGAGAATAGGGAATTTGTGTGAGTGGCCATGGTAAACTCCCTTAATGCTGAGCTATATAGGCAGACTCTATTCAGCAAGATAATACCAGAAAAATAATTTAAGTCAAATACAAATGAAATGGCAGCAGAATTAATGTGAACTTTTCTATTTACTTAGAAATTACTACAGAAAAGTTACTTAGGTATAAAGCCTCCACTGTTAGCAAACAGCAGGTAGACACCTGTACAGACTCACTTTAATGCAGTAGGATATGCAGTTATCTTCATAATGCTTGCAGCACCTGTGCCTTGGTCCATGCTTGCATCTGAAATCAGACCAGAAAAACGACACTAATTATAGTGAAGGTATGTGTGCACATGTATGCATCACTTAGTGTGCCTGTGCATGCATGTGTCTGCGCTGTGCATGAATGTGTTGCAAATCTATTTAAAATTTTCTTACCGATAAAGGAGAAGAATATCACTTTCCCCCAAATGGTTACAGCTTTTTTTTTTTATGACATACAGAAGCGAAGTTAAGAGACTGTCGTTTTTATTTTATCACTAATACCTCATACAAAACATGTGATCACAGTTAAAATACCCGATTGTGGAACAGAAAAACGATACTGGCAATTATTTGTGACTGAATGAGAAAAATATGTATATACTGTCTATATTCACCACCAAATTTTGGGAGCTTTAATTCTCTTGTTGCAGAGTATGATGATTATAAATCATCCGTGAAGTCAGTATTTGAACAAAATCATAATGAGACTGTGTTCCGGTGTAGGAATTTATACTTAATTATATTTGAGAGGAAACATCTGGAAAAGAAACCTGATAAAGTGTCAGAATTCAAAATTCAGTTATTAAAATAAATATGGAAATAGGAATCATGTGGGAACTCAGAGGTTATTTGTGATTTAAGTATAAACCACTTATAGTCTGGTGTTTCATATAAACATTTCTGCCAGGACTACTGTTCTTGTGGGACACTGACTCTATGACCCCTCATTCACCCTCAGCATAAAAATGTAAGTCGACTAATATGCGTCTTGATCACTCTCATTCTCTTTGAAGGGCTCAATTTCCAAAGTCAGCAGTCTCTATAACTTCTTCCAGGCTGTTTCTGCTGTGGGAGCACATAAACTCTTCCCTGGGTATAACTAGCTTGTAGAGCAACGTTCTGGCTCTGCACCTCTCTGACCCATGTGCTAACTCATTAGCAAGGTCTTTCAGAAGCCCACTTCTGCACTGCAGCTGGATTATACAGGCAGCCTCTCCTGGCCAGAGGTGACGGCATGTTCATTCTGACATAAGCCCTGATGTCATGGGAATGATATGCCGTATCTGGCCATGTGGAAGTACTGAGTGATTAAAGCTGGAAGCTTGAACAGAGGTGAACCAGAGAAGTCTGCCTTGTGCAAACCATCACTCTTCATACTTTTTTTTTGGTTTTTCGAGACAGGGTTTCTCTGCGTAGCTTTGCGCCTTTCCTGGAACTCGCTTGGGAGACCAGGCTGGCCTCAAACTCACAGAGATCCGCCTGCCTCTGCCTCCCGAGTGCTGGGATTAAAGGCGTGCGCCACCACCGCCCGGCTCATTCTTCATACTTTTAAGTGTCCTCTTCAAAGACAGGTCAGGTTTTGCTCCCAGGACTACTTTGCCAGCAAAGTTAAGTGCCCAAATTAGCAGTACTGTCATGTGATCTTTCCTTGGTCACTTAGAATGGCTACCAGTGTCATAGAATGCTATTCTCATACTTTTGGCTTTGCTTTTATATAATTCTATAAGTAGTTTCACCTGAGTGGATTGACTGTATGTGCTCGGGCAGGGCCTACCATGACCAGATCAGCGCTGACCCCAGGAGCCGCGCACCCTCATCCATTCACCATGTTCCCCTCTGATTCCTGCTACAGTTACTTCTGTGACCAGATCAGTGCTGACCCCAGGAGCCGTGCACCCTCATCCATTCACCACGTTCCCCTCTGATTCCTGCTGCAGTTACTTCTGTGGCCAGATCATCACTGACCCCAGGAGCCGTGCACCCTCATCCATTCACCACGTTCCTCTCTGATTCCTCCTGCAGTTACTTCTGTGGCCAGATCAGCGCTGACCCCAGGAGCCGTGCACCTTCATCTGTTCACCATGTTCCCCTCTGATTCCTGCTGCAGTTACTTCTGTGACCAGATCAGCGCTGACCCCAGGAGCCGTGCGCCCTCATCGTTCAACCCTCTCAGTTACTTCCATTAAAGGGAAGCTTCTCTTTTCTTCACTCAGGCAACCCAAACTTATTTTCATTAGTTTAGTGAGTTCACTGGCACACCTGTTCCTGCCCTCTACACCTCCTTTCTCTGCTCCTATCTTCTCTGTGCAGTGTAGACTAATATGAAGACAAAAATACTGAATTCAGCAAAAATGTATCATCCATGCCTATACAGTCCAACAGGCAATTCTGCACATGCCATTTCATTTACTGTCAACCCCAGGTATTAGACAAGGATTTTGTGAAGAATGGTGTTTTAATCACTTGTCCAAAGTCACAGAGCCGGTAGAAGCAAATTAGGAATCAAAGGCAGGCTTTCTGATTCCTTCCTACAAATGATCCCATTTCTCTCGATGTTACCTACTCATTCTGTTCTAAAATATCACTGCCATGACCGTTTCATTGGCTGATACCATAATTTTAAACCATTAAATTTACTTTATTAAATGTCTACGCTAAAATTAAAATGAATGTTTAAATTTACAGATTTCTTTTTCTGTATAACATACACATAAATGTTTCAGCCCAGAGCCCTGAATATTCTCACTGCTAGGAAATACCCTTCACTTAAGGTCTGCTCCTTACTCCTGTATCTTGATTCTCTCAGCAAATATTCTCTCTTTTCCACAGTCTGACAGCCATGGAGCACAAGCTATGTGTTGACTCCTCCATTCCCAAGCCTCTTTAACTCTGCCCAGGATGAAGAGAAAAGGGTTTCAATTCCATGAAACTTGATATTAAAGGCATATGATGACACGCCATCCCATGAGAAAGAATGAGGAACATCCCCTTGCCATCATGCGCATTTAATAAGCTCTAGGTATAGTTTTTGCTGGGAACAAAAGAGTAACACCATTACCTGCAGAGGGACAACATGTCTTAGCATCTACAGAGACCACCTGAGACAGGGACTGAGTGTGGAGCCCTGGGCCAGAGCACTCACATGGAATCCACAAGCGTCCTAACCAGAGCAATGAGATTCATTCCTCTTGGCTTCCCCCTGTGCGTCTCCCTCTTCTGTTCCACTTTCGAATATGCTGTCTCCGGTGAGTAAGAATGTGTGGGAATCTCTTCCTTCCCTACGATAAACCTGGAGGAGAGAGCATGGGTCAGTCATTTTCACCTCTCTTTGTTCAGTAGGAAAAAAACTGTTTCAATAAAAACACAGCTTAAGGAGTTTTTTAGTTAAAACATTATTTTCACAACTTACATACAATAATATTATACTCTAAGAAAGATTTTAAAAATCTGAATTTACTTGATATGCTTATTTTTTTAATCAAATTGATTAACTACAACATACTACAGGACTTCTATGAGGCACTTGGGACATTCTTTAAGGTATTACATGCTTTAAGTTTTTTGAGAGAAGCAGGTCAGTTTGGATCCACAGGTCAATCACAATTACATAATTGAATTAGTGTCTCATTCAGAGTAAACTAAGTTTATGCCTGATGGCTATTAGGTCCAAACGGCCCCCAACCCTCACTGAACTCTGACCAAATAAACACAGATTGCTAGAGGATAAAGAGAAGCTTACACTGGGCATTCCTCGGCTACTTGGGAAGCAGTGAGTTTCTGTCAGGGCCACTACTTCCCACATTTCCCCCTACACTCCAGTGGGGCATCTAGTTCCCTATTAGCACTTATCTATAACACATAGCAAAGGTTCTGCCTCTTCCGGCCTATGAACTTCCCGCACACTATTCTAAACTTCCAGGCTGTTTCAGCTTACAGATTCCCTCCCAGTCATCTACCTGCTCCCTTTAAAACCAGCAAGGCTCCCCCACCTTCCCATCCTACCCTCTGCACCCCAGGAGACAGCCATAGCAGCTTTGGATTTCTCCAAATAAATCTTTCCTTCCGCCCATGGAGTGATCAAGTTGGTGGTTTCCCTGCACTCTCGCTTACATCTCTATCTTTACTGATAAGCGGGGGCATTAGGAAAAGTCCTTTGCACAGGAAAGGGCTATAGGTCTCCAGGGAAACAGTGCTAACTAAGCTGGATGGCGGCAGCAGCAGCAGCAGCAGCAGCACAGGCCTTTAATACCAGGAGGCAGAGGCAGGCAGATCTATGAGGCCAGCCTGGTTTATAGAGTGAGTTCCAGGACAGCCAGGGCTACAGAGAAACCCTGTCTCGGAAAAAACAAACAAACAAAAACAACAACAACAACAGCAACAAAAAATAGTGGTAACTAAAGAATAAAACCAGAAATACTCACCTACCCTCATATCCTTATTATTGTTATTTATTCCAATCTCCTTATTTTTCTTTGGAAAGACCAAACACATAGAGGAGACAACCATTTGTCAAAACAATACAATTGAAAGTGTTCCTACCATTAGCTACCACTAGAGAAGTGAGCTTTCTCAGAAGTTCCACACTGTTTTGAACCCCACCGTAAGAGTCATTGCTGTTACAAATAATAACTGAACTTTCTTAAGGAACCCCCCACCTTCTGAACTTTCAGAAAGTCTATCCATACCTAAAATATCAATTCAACAGAGGATCAATACTACTCCAATAACATTCCGAGACTGAGACCTGTGACAAACAGAATATGAAAACTTCCTGTTGCTTGCAGATCAAGATGTAGGACACTCAGCTCCTTCTCCAGCACCATGTCTGCCTGTATGCTGCCATGTCCCACCATGATGACAATGGACTGAACTTCTGAACTGTAAGTGAGCCCCCTCAATTAAATGTGTTTTTTAATAAGAGTTGCTGTGTTCACGGTGTCTCTTCACAGCACTAGAAGCCCTGACTAAGACAACATGACGGCATAGTGCCAACAAGAATTTTATAAACGGTGTATCATTTGAACCCATACCAATAGTACAGGTACTACACTTCCCATGAGTCAGCCTGAGTGACCACCCTGTGCACAGAAGTTACACTCTCAGTGACCACTGACACAGAGCTGTCTGTCTAGAGTCTGATGTCTCAATCACTGAGCCACGCCCCTTTCAACACCTGCACTGGCTCATCGCCCGTGGCCCTTCTCCCTTGCCTCTAGCTATTCCAGTGCCTTCTATTCGTATCTGCACAGACAGATAATTTCTCTATAAAATTTCTACAGGAAGTTTCCTAAAGTGCAGATCTGAACAGAGAACTTCACCAGCTTATGACCTACTGAGTTAAATGCAAACTCCAAGTTTAACGTGTGTCCAGACTGTTGTTAACTTCAGTGGGTTGAGAGATTGGTCCCCCTGCAGGTAAGCCAATGCCTTAGTGCTGCTCTTCTTGTGTGGATCATTCTTCCCTACAGGTCTAAAAATACTTTTTTCTGCTTTTTAAAAAAGTCATCCTTCTTCTTTCTGTACTGTCAATCACTCTCCTTTTCATAGGGGAAAAACAAGTCATCAGTGAAATTAATTTTTTCTCTTAAAGCATTCGACTTTTCTTTTTTTAATCTAAGTATTCTTTGAAATGTCCCTGCCTTATTCTCTGTCTTTATTTCTCTCTACAATTTGGAAAGCAACACTGTTAGTTCTGGCTGAAATGTACAAATGAAAAATCTGGTCCCTCACTTGTAGCACCAGCCCAATTATAATTAATATTGTCCTCTCCATAGACTCTGAAGGCAGACATGTATTTGACTCATTCATCCGTGCATTCTCAACATAGCACACATCTGGGACAAAGTAAAAACAACCAAATAAATAGTAAATATATGTTATCTTTATAGCCTATGTACTCTTGCAGGCGGAATGCTTTAAAACACGGGTACTGAATTAGAGTAAAGTTTTATATTCTAAAGCTTTTTGCTTACTCTAGCCAGGCGATATTAAACTCGGCTGCTTTATGAATGGCTGCGATAGATCAAGGGGACTGTTCCTCTAAAAAACAATGTGTTTTCAAGATAGAGATAATTATAATCTACAGAGGATGAGCACTTTCCCAGAGCCTGATGGTAATTGCATCCATTTGCATTCATCTAAATTCCAGAGTGGCCAGCATCCTCAAATCCATCAGGCATGGAATATCATTTTCTCATAAAAGCTTAATACTGCCGAGAAGTTATACTTACTAAGTTTGGCCACCATAAGTATGTTTCTGTCCTCTCCCTTCTGTAATTAATGGTAAATCTTGTATTTTGGGACAGGCTATAAACTCATTGTATGTGGCTATAATAAAAATCAGACAGGCAATAATGGGAATAGGCAGATTAGAAAATCATGCCAGGTAATAATTTAAGAAATCTCCGAGAACAATGCACATTAACCCATTATTTTTGACAATGAAACTTGACAATAAGAACAGAATCTCACTTTGGTACTAGAATTCTGTGCCGTTTTATATCTCTAAGAGTGATTAATGGGCAATACAAGCAATCTAAAATGAAATCCAACCTGTTTAGTAGAAGGACATGCACCATATCAATGCAACAATTTGAAATGCTTAACAATTTTCTTTAACAAGAGTACTTGTAACAATGAATGGTTTTCTAGAATATTGTCCAATAACACAGAAAAAGTTAGTGCAAACATTTCAAACTAGCCCCTGATTCAAAGTGCATGAAGAAGAGATACAAAAATATCTGAAATATCTCAAGATTTTCTAAGGATTTGAGGAATCTTAGGAAAATGGGGCATAATTTAAGAAAATCATCTTTTCAGTTTAAAAAGCATGCTTTATCATCTTTTAAAGTTAAAAATAAAAAAATGTGAAAAAAAGAACAAAGGCAAAAACAGTTATTTTCTCGTTTATCTCTTGATGAAAAATGTAAAGTAAAATTTTTATGTGCACCATGCTTCAGAAGTCTAGTTATCACAGCTTTATTATCACAACTTTCTCTTACCCCTCCTCTCCCCACAGCCCCGGGTGACTGTATCCAGGGCCTCATGCCTTCCAGGAAGGTGCTCCACCACTAAACCCTGCAACACTCACACTCACACGGTAGACTCAAGTTTTGTTTTGTTATATTTTTTACATCCCACACCAGTTTCCCATCATGCCATCCAATCTGTGGGCTCGTGCCAACCTCCTACACACACTTAGCTTTCAGGTTGTAAGAGATGGAAAGAACCATCTATTAATCCTCACTTTCTTCCATTTAACACATATTTTTCTCTTGAATCATCCCATTATGCTGCAAGTCCCAGTATTTATCTTGTCTTCCAACCGCTAGCTCTCTGGCATCCAATGTCCCAAATACTTCTGCTGGACTCACCTTTCAAACTCATGGTTAACTGCCTCCCTCTAAAACCTGTAAGTAGCTCTCTACCACCCACTTATCAAATCCCAATCAGTCTCTCCCATACCCTGAACCTTAAGTCTTTGACACTCTGACCCCACCAGCGAAAACTATCTTTATATTCCCCAACAGAAACTTTTATTCACCTCTATGAACAGTGCTCTTCTTCATCCTTTGTTATCTAAAGTTATGCCTCAAATGTGCATCCTCTGGAAGATGGAGAGCCAGCAATCTGAACGCTCACTGTGTGTGAGCCCTGCACTAAAAACACCCCGTGTGCAAGTTCCTCTGACCCTCAGAACACCATAGAAGACAATCTTTTAGACCTCCTAGCACTGAGGCACACCCTAACTTTTCTGTCTAATACTCGCAGTGAATGACCTACTACCAAACTTCACTAGGCAAGTACTCTAAGGACACTGAAAAATAAAATAGGTAGAGCTTAATGACACAAACTGGAAAAATGTGGGGTTTGGATTTAGTATGTACAGTGAGATGTAAGTGAACGGTTCCATTCAACACATGACAAACAAACTTCACACAGTGTTGCAAAAAATTAATTGCCTACTTCATGAACATGCTTTGAGCTATAAAATACAATAATGGTGATAACTAATGTGTACACAGTATATACAATAGACCTATTACTATGCTAAGAGACAAGGTAAAAAGCAAACACTCTAGGAACCCTTAAGATCTACTGTGCTTGACAATCCCTAAGTCCTACCCATAACTCAGTCTAAGAAATTACTCAATCAACTATCCACAAAGGCAAAGAAATACTATTGTGACTTTTAAAACTGTTGCCAGATTAAAAATTAAGTTAATACATTTTTATTGAAATTACATACACTCATATTTTTAAAAAGTTAACTTGTACCTTCTTTCAACACAAAAACAGAATGTTACTTACCTAAGTGCAGAAAACGTAAAGCCTTTCAAACCATCTTTGCACCTAAAACAACAATTTGCAGTCATAAATGACATGGTTAGGAACATATAGTAGTATATTAATGGCATTATCTTCCTAGAAATGGTTTAGAATGTGGAATCTTCTGGTAGCAACATAAGCAATGAGACTGCGGTGAGTCACCTTACTTAAGCAACTAGTTTACTAAAGTCCCCCTGTGGCACAGGAACAAAGCGGGGCTCAAGCCTCAGAGCCAAGGTTGAAGACAATCTTTTAAGGGCTCCATCTGGATCTAAAAGGAGAGTAAAACACTCTTCACTCTACCCAATCCCTGGGGGCTGGTTTCCTGTGAAGGAAAATAGCGCATCCACTCCCTGAGCATCCCAGGAATGTCAATTCAAGGTCCTGACTTCTCGCTCATTAATGGGTGCAATGCAACAAGGAGCAGAGTGGAGCAGGCACAGGAAGGCTTCAAGTTCATTGCAACATCCCACAGAACCTCTGGGAAGGCCGAGCAGAACAGGTTACATGGGACAGGAATGGAGTGAGACTGGGAGGAGAATCCAAACAGTAGTTCTTGAGTATTTCTCGTCGCTGCTCAGTCTGGACCCTTCATCCGTGTTCCGTTTGATGACGACACAGCTATGTAGGTAGGCTTCCATGCATTTTGTACTTGCATGGGGGTTCAAGACCTGCAGCAACCTTCCCTCCTGGAGGCCACAGACTAACATACTAACAAGACGCAGAATTCCAGGTGTGGGGTAGTGACAGTGGTAATCTGACTTAGAAATCAAGCATTTCCCCTTCCCATCCTCCTCCTATTGTGTTGTCTTTAACTGGGAAGGATACAAGCTATGTTGTAATTAAGATTAACAATAAGTACTTAAAACAGACTTAAAGGCATTTGTAATACTCAATGTTCAAGCAAAAATGATTATAGCCACAAAGAACCTTTTGTATATTCACTCATAAAGGGATTTTGGATGTTTATTATCAAAATCTCTTGAAAGCCGGGCGGTGGTGGCGCACGCCTTTAATCCCAGCACTCGGGAGGCAGAG